>JABFPJ010006686.1:0-10659 GCA_022817425.1 Gryon sp. ZL-2020
ATTTTATTAAGGCAAACTCCGTCTAAAGCAAAAAAAAGATAATATAATCATAAGGTAAACTCCTCCGAATCTGAATAATCTATTACAAATTACTAGGGAAAACTCCTCCCAGGAACCAACCTGGGCACGAAGGTTGGTTTTGTTAGTTTTTTAATGTACAGAACCGGGTAGCTTGGGCACAAAGGTTGGTCTTGTTAGTTTTTAAACACACAAAACCGGGTGGCCTGGGACAAAAGTTGGTTTTGTTAGTTTTCAAACGTACGGAACCGGGTAGCTTGAGCACAAAGGCTGGTCTTGTTAGTTTTTAAATGCACAAAACCGGGTAGCTTGGGCACAAAGGTTGGATTTGTTAGTTTTTTATTATTGCTATTGAATTGTTTTATTTGAAGTTTATAATAAGCTTGTCTCATATTATTTTAATTATTTTTTATTTTATTTCTGAGGAGTTTGCCTTATTCATTTTTAGCTTCTCTTATGATTTCGGAAGAGTTTGCTTAACAAATCTATTATCTATTTTTGTATTTGTTAAATTCTGAGGAGTTTACATATCGCCATTTTATATTTAAATAATTAGCTAATTTCTGCTATTTCTATGTTTAATTAATTATTTCATTAATTAATTAGTTTTTATTAATTTTATTTGTTTAGTGAACAGAACACCAATAGAAATTGGTGTTCTGTTTTATAGGTAAAGCAGTAACCATAAGACCCCTCCTGTCGTACAACTAAAGTAGGAGACGACGCGCTGTGAAAAGAGCGGGGAGAGCTAGGTGGAAGGAGCGAAAAGCGAACGAGGGGCCCCTTACGTGCCCATGCCTGAAATAAGGTCAAATATGGTCCAATTAAGGCCAAATATATTCCCAATAAGGACCATGCTTGTCAAGTTTTTTTCTGTTTCAGGTGTCGTTATTAAGGCCAAATATGGTCCCAATAAGGACCATATTTGACAAGCATTTTTCTATTTTGGGTGTCCTTATTAAAGCCAAATATGGTCACAAGAAGGTTAAATATAGCCCCAATAAGGAAAAATATGGTTCCAATAAGGTATCCTGATTATCGAAACACTTATGTCACGGCAGGCATTGATATGGTCTGACGGAATTTTTTAAAATGGTATTCCACTGCAAAACCCAATCAAGAGTAAATATCGCCACGTCATGGTTAACGTGGATTGTCCCACTGGGCGCTCACCAGGTAACCATGTCGTAGCCATACCTTGATTCTTAATAGTCGTTATACACGTGTTTTGTCCAAATTTTAAAATAGTATCTCGGGTGTAACTAGGGATTTAGTTAGGACTCATATACGATTTTAGGAAGGGGGTCACAGGGTTTCACGCGGGCGAAGCCGGAGCTTCAGCTAGTATATATATAATTTTGAAAATTTGAAAATTCGAACATTCGAATATTCGAAAATTTAAATTTCAAATTAACTCTCTAGTAACTCTCTAGAAACTATAGAAATTCTCTAAAAACTTCCTAGAAACTCTCTAGAAACTCTCTAGTAACTCTTTAGAAGCTCTCTAGAAACTATCTAGAAACTATATATATACAGGGTGTATTAGAAGTATATGACTTTTGATGTCATATACTTTTAGTGTGTGTTTAAATATCAATTTTATATTTTTTGTTTGCTCAAATACTTCGTAAAAATTTTTTAGAGAACTTTGAATCACTTTAAGTTGCTTTAGAACGTCATGGAACTCGGTGGAATTCCTTGGAACTCCTTGGAACTTCTTGGAACTTTCTGGAACTCCTTGGAACTCCGTGGAACTCCTCGGAACTCCTAGGAACTCTTTGGAACTCTTTGGAACTCTTCGGAACTCCTCGGAACTCATGTGACTTCTTTTAGGGACGTCCGAGTTTCCAACCCTTGGTGTCCTCGCATTTACCTCAGAAGTGCTTTCTTAAAACCTTGTAAAATTTGTAGTAGGGTACGTGTAGATTTTTTTGTTAACACATAATATATTGCCTTGAAGAATGAGCGAATTCATCTAAGAGATATTTCAAAATTTGTAATTCATAGTGAATAATATTGAATTGATGACGAGTTTGAGTTATTATTGTCTTGAAGAATCATATTATGATATGTATAAAAAAAGTTAATATTAAGTCTTCTGTATATGTTAAACCATTGAGGGTTGGCATTCCGGGACACAGCTGACTACTCTGTTTTTCACGAGATAAGAAAAGGGAGTAATAGCCCGAAATTTTGGGGTTACGCCAGATTTATCTTCAAGCTTCCCTCGACCTGCTGACGTGAGAAGAACTGCAATGAAGCATAACCAAATGTCATTTGTCGAGTGAAACACGTCAACGCTACACCGACGTCATCACAGATAAAGACTCTTGCAACGACACTTGGTCTCATACAGAAACCACTTCTAGCTGTAACCGCAGTGAGCATTTTAACAATTCAAGATACGTCGAGATCGTTAATAAAATTGACGTCTACAAATAACGCTGCTCTTTGTTGCCCTTCGAGGAGTCTTTTCTTATTAATTTGAAACTGCTCGAATCAACTCTTCGACTTTATTTCATTAAAAGAAATACAATTCACTTTCATTGATACTGTTTAAGTTTGTATTGTATTAATCACAAAGGTACATAAATATAAATTATCCAGTACAAGTTTAACATTTATTTTTCTTCTAATTTAATATAAATGGTTTATTATATTCTGTTGTGAATCACGGTTTATACAGGGTGTGTCATAAAAAGGTATCGAAAAAATAAAAATTAATTCCTGGTGAAAAATTATTCAAAAATATACATTGCCACAGGTTTAGCCATAGATGCCACAGCGTTTGCTACGCCATGGCACAAATGTAGCATACTGTGGCATATAATGTGGCATATAGACATAGCTTATGCCACAGTATGGCAAATGCCGTGGCAACCTTGACTAAACCTGTGGCAATATCTACTTTTACATATTTTTTTACCAGGAATAAGCTCTTACTCTTTCGATATCATTTTGTGACATACCCTGTATTATAAACCGTGTTTAAAATATTACTTAAAATTTAATATGCTGTTTATCTAAAAGTATTATATTAATAAGACATTTTTAAATAAAAATCATTCTCATTAATACATTTTAATATCGATTGAATAGTTGTTATTAATTAAATAGAATCTAATGATGTTCGAGAAATTCTATTGTTTTACAAGGCGGAATAATGCTTACAAATTCTTTTTCCTGCATTATTGGCCGAGATTGAAACAATTTTCTGAGTTTCTTTTTTCTAATAATGCTCTAACAATATATTTTTTCTGTGAAAGATTAAGAGGTTAAATAATAAGTGTTATTTCTCTGTTTATATTCTTGCCTTTTTAAATTAAAAAAATTAAAAAAAAATTAAATAGTCAATTAAAATCAAAACAATACCTCGACAAAAAATAGACACAATTATAACCAAATTTTATTACATTGAAATTAATTAGAAAAAGAATTTTTGAAGATAATTTACAATATTGGATATAATTAAATAAAAACGTTATAAATGCCAAATACAGAAAATTAAGTTCTGATGAGGAAATAAAATTCGGAAGGTCAATATTGAAAAGGATTGATTTTGTTGGGATATAATTTAACACAAGAATTTTTTCCTCTATATACATCGAAAATGCATCTTTTCTTCCCCTGAAAGTTAGATGAAAGTTATACTTTCAGTTCAAGCAAATTACTTATCCTTTTTAGGGATTCAAAGTAGTATTAGAATTAATATATTTCACTACGATAGAGAAAAGTTGTCCAGATGGAATTTTTTTTATCTAGCCAACAGTTATGAATGGTGCAGTAATGTCCGAGTAATAGCAGACAAAAGTCGGTAAACAGTACAATCGCAATATTGACTTTTTAGTGAACCCAGTCAATTGCCAGTCCTGGCGTAAGCAATTAATAACCAGAGATAGACCAATACTCGGTCTATTACTGACACAATGATGGATGACAATTTATAGAAAAATAAACATTTTTTATTAGTAATATAAATATACAAAAAATGATAATACAATCTATAATAAGAATATTTAGTCAGAAAATAATCACAAACATCTTAAGTCGTTTGCTTTTTAAAAAGCTGTAACGTCGGTGATTTCGGGAAATTGAATTCAGACCGATTTTCACTTTCGATTATTAGTCAATTTTTATTTTGGAGACAGGTTGCCCTTACAAATGAACGGTGTACGTTTAACTTTTAATCAATCACGGAACAAAAATTTATATTATGGCACGAATGTGAATCTAAGTTAACGCAAGACGCGAAATCAACACAAGTCGAAAAGAAGTCGACAAAGTAGTCGAAAAAGAAGTCGTCAAAGAAGTGACCGAATGAGTAGTCAGTAAAAGAAGTGCTGAAAAGAAGTGAGTCCGAGGTGCCACTGCACTTCGTATCTAAGCCCGTTTGAACAAAGATAATACATACGATCCGTGAGAACAATTATGGAAATACGACGACAAGACCAAGTCGACGAGATTATTCCGCGAAATGCATCAAATTTACGCGACGCTGGCAAAGGTGTAACGGACAGTTTTAGCCGTTACGCGTAAGAAAATAAATGTGTTTAATGGCAAAAATTCGATGCTAAGTAACGTCTCGCATTATCAGGACTTTTCAAAGCATTTTTAAGAAAATTTTAAGAAGATGTTCCTTCATACAAAAATATTTTTTCAAAATATATAAAAAAGATATTCAACAAATTGTTTAACACTCAATAATATATTATTTTTATACCTAACAGAAATCATATAATAATAATTTTATCAATATATTTAAAAATTTATAATATATTTGTTGCGTACAGGCTTAATACGTATGTGGTGTAACTCGTAATACTGATCATATTGTCTTAAATTACACTGATATATGGTGCTAACGCATATAGATTAATAAATAAATAAATTCAAAATGACATATAAATAAAAAATGAATATACAATTTCATCTTATTTATTTTTTAATATTTGCATTCAGTATTTTCATTTTATTCATAATACTTTATTATGCAAATTGATAAAAACGATTACAAAATATTTATAATATTATATCATACATCAATTATATAAAATTAAAAAAAATGATTGTCTCATTATAAAAGCTATTTAACTTTAACCGTTGAATCAACACTGCGAACTTTCTAAAGCGAAAAAATTATAAATAAAGACATAAATAATAAATAAGTAGTGAAAATTAGAAAAAAGTATATGAAAAATATTATATACACACAAATTTATTAATGCATTTTTTTAAATGATTAACAAGCACCATCAGTTGTTATCGAACCGTTACTGGTCCAGTATTCAAAAGCAAACAGTTGATCTTCAATACTGGGTTGGAGTAAATTGGAATAACGTGTTGTGAATTGTAGTTAATTATATTATGAATATTTAATTAAATAAAATCAATAGTTCAATAATTTAAATAAAATCAATCAAGTTTTTTTTAAATATAAACAATAATAAGAAAATAAATTGTAGTAAATAAAAATTATTCTATATTTCGAGAATATTTCAGCTGAAACCGATAATATGAGTCAACAATTTTTACATATAAATTTACAACAATCTTTACATATAAATCTTACTATCTACAGAATTCCACGCAGCACACAATTTCATATAATTCAGCATTCAATGTAAAATGATCATTACTCGTCAATAATTATAATGAACCTTTAGTATTTGTATATATATATATATAAAATTTGTGTGTCAGAATCTCTAACAGAAATGAGAATAGATGACAACCAACGAAATAAATCGTATATTAATAAATATCGTATAAATATAGAAAAAATTTGTTGTCTTATTAGATCAGTTGAAATCGTGGCTCGCTTTCCCAATCGGTGCTCATGTCGTATCATTTACGGATTATAAGAAATCTGTCATCCAAATTTGATGGCGTAGTCATGCGTCGACAAGAAATGTTACTTATTGCACGTGAACACCTAGCTCGATTCGAATTAGACAATAGCGATGAGTTCACAAATGTTTCTTTTTAATTTTATAGTTGTTAAAATTTTTAAGATTTTATTTAAATATAAATCATGTATATAAGTGATCGATGCGTTGTCTTTGCAGGTTTAATTATCTTCGAATTTTTTGCACATGATTCGATGACGCTAAGATCCTTTTCATACATACACACACATACATACAGATAAGAAAAGTTTTTTCTTTATAAGTATCAAGAGACACGATAGTGTCTCTGGCCGAGTACCAAAAAAAACTTGTTTATTTTGAGCCGCCAGGACTACAGTCTTTTTTCAGAAACAAACAAGTCTCGGTTCTTGACATTGAAAAACAGTAATAAATAATTAAAAGTTTGGTGTGTCTTTTCTGTCATTGAATAGCCTTCAATTTAAGACTTCTAACACATTTTTTCATTGAAAATGGCATAAAAAAATATTGAGATGACATTTATAAAACTCAAATAAAAATGGAAAATGTTTAAACTATTTTTTCTTGGAATTTCTAGGAATGTAGTCCACTTGGGGTTACTTTACCAGAAAAAATAGGACAAATTCGTACTTTCATCCTTCGCGTTACGACGGCCAAGTCATGACGTCTTGATATAGTACATTTTTTTACGAGTTAATTTAGCCGCAAGCTGAAACACGAGTGAAGAACAGTGCTTTTCGCACGGAAAAGTGGTGAAAAAAAGCTGTTTTCCACACACTTTTAATATTGCCTTTTTTCTTGAGCATTGAAATAAATTATAATTAATAATTAAAATGTTTAAATAACAAAGCCATTTTGAAATAATGAAATAAAATACTATGGTAAATGTGACTTGAAAACGCCATGAAAACAAAATATCGGTATTTCGGTTTTCAGTATCTTAGTATACTTAACAGCACTCTCATGCGTGCTTTCCACAGAGCGGCTTCTGTGTGTGGCATGTCTCAAAAAACCCTTCCTTCTCCTTCTCCATTTGATAAAGACAAGCCATGGTTTGATAACCAATGTAAATACGCAAAGAGAGAGATCAAGCGCTTGCTCATGGTCGCGATGATATCGGATGTTGAAGCGTCATCGAGCCCGGCCTATTATAACGCGAAAACATTTTATAAGCAGTTGATTAAATCTAAAAAATGACAATATGCTCACACATTCGCTCGATCGCTCTCTTGTTCCGTGGATGCTAGCGAGTTTTGGCGCTGTATTGGACGCATTCGAGCCCCAACACGCGTAACGTCACCAACTGATGCCGAATCCTGGTTACTACACCTACATGAGATATTCCCTCCCAATGTTAATTCGATACCCGTCACCGATAATACATTCGTTCCGGAATTAGACAATACAATTAAATATGAAGAAATTTGCCAATGTTTGTGTAGATATAAAGCTGATAAAGCGCCTGGCAAAGATGGCGTCAGTTATAATATCTTTAAGTTTCTTCCTGAGAATTGGTTATTATTTATTTGTCATTTTTTTAATGTTATTATTTGTAATGAATAGGTCCCCGAAAGCTGGTGCCAATTGTTGATTTTTCCACTTCATTAAAAAGGTGCAACGGATGTTCCAGGCAACTTTCGCCTAATATCACTTGTCAACTATGTATCGAAGTTATTTATGCAAATACTCCTAAAGCGCATTGAATCTTTTGGTACTGCCAACGATCTTATACCTGAATTTCAATCAGGCTTTAGAAAAGGCCGTGGTTGCCTGGACAAAATTTTCACGTTAAACGCGCTTATCCAACTTAACACGATCAGGCAAGCCTCTAGAGTCTACGCAATCTTCGATGACTTTAGAGCGGCTTTCGATTCTGTTAATCACGCTTTATTGTGGAGAAAACTTCAATTGCTCGGCTTTAGCTCGCGACTTTTAAACCTTTTGCGTAGTTTCTATTCGCGCGCCTCTGCCGCGATTAACTTATTTATCTTGTATTTTATCGATTTTACAGTTCGACCGTCGCTTTTGTATTATTTTCGAAACTCTCTTGTATGCCATTGGCAATGACATTGTAACAATAAAGAAGAAGAAGAAGTATCTTAGTATACGGATAATCTAAACTCTAATTATAATGTGTGTATCTTTCTGGCACAATTTTTTCTTATATATATGTGTTTGTCTTATATGTAAATTTTATTTTACGAATGAAAGAAATTAAATAATTTTCGTACGAATGTATATTGGTTATCCGGTTTGGTCCGTTAGAGAAACGGGCTATATGCCCGAATCCAAGACATCTAAAGCATCTCAACGAAGATCCCTTTAGCTTTTTCGCGTACTCTGCTAAAAACTCAGCTGATTTTAATTGAAATTTTCTGGAGGACTTTTGTCTCTAAGTTGGAAGGCATCGCCACAGTCGCCGTTTGTGTGCCGCCATACGTTTTGTGTAGAGATTCAACCATGGATGTCTCAAAAGCGTTTGCTCCTTCAATCTGTTATTTCAGAGCTGTTGCCACATCTTCCGCTGTGGTGAGTTGCCATAACATCGGTTTTGCTGACTTCTTCCACTTTGTCGGCTATTTTGTCTGCAATGACATACTGGAGTTCATCGGTCCTTGCGTAGTATTTTTTATCTAGCACGATCATTAAATCACCTTTCGCATTTTTCCGGATCATCAAGAAATCTTCTTTCAGATCCTACAACTATGGATCGGTCTTCATACTATGCAGCGTTCAATATACCTGCACACGATGCTCCTTCTTTGGCCTTTAATATAAAAGCGTCGGAAAGAGTTAGTTGATGTCTTGAAGTCGGAAGTGACGTCTTTTTCTTTTTTCATCTTGTTGTTGTTCAGGCCACAAGTGCCTATCTGAACAACTAGAGTCAACACTGGTGTCAAGAAACATAGGCAAATTCTTATATCAGGGCAAAGTGCACGAAACCTCGACGATACAGAGTTTCTGACTCCCATCATCGTCAAACACCCATCAAACCCAAGGCCAATAATGTAATCGTGTAGCATACTGTGTTTGTTGAAAGTCTTCATTATCGTGTTGAACAAAAGCAGTAGCATTAATATTTATGTCTTCTTTTGTATCCTCGTCGTTGAACACCTGCGGCAAGTCCCAAAATCGACTAATGATTTTCCCAGTATCCGGGTCATAGAAACGCACAACAATGCACGTTGTTTTTACTGCTGCGATATCCGTTGACTCGTTCGTCATTATCGAAAATTACTGACTTAGAAGTTTTTTGACTAGTTGCTCTTTTTGGAACTCTCCAATGACATTTGTGATGATCGCAGTTGCTTTGGTTCTCTTCATTTGCAACTCTTGAGCAACTTTTGAGGCAGGAAAAATATTTTTTAGCAGCTCGAAAGGACGATCGATGACAAGAAGCGAAATGTTGTGAGCAAGCAAAAAACTATATAATTTTATTTCAGCTACTTTCACTTGGTTGTCGACTAGAGCATCAAATCTGGTCCAAATATGCTGCCCTTCCGGTTGAACATCAGCAAGGCGTTGTCTATACTTAGAGCTGTCTCTAAAGTTGAGTAAAGACTTAATATGCACAATAGATTCACTTGAATATTTCACAAATAACAAACAACAATTTATTGTTTTTTGATCGCAGTTCTCATCCACAACACCTTTAATTGTTGCAACCAAATTTCATTTCTTCACTTTCACAATAAAAAGTGGCAGCTATCGAACTCAATTTTATTCGATTTTCTTCGCAATGAACTTTGCCAATGTTTATGTTTACATTTGCATTCAAAATATTGCGCGATTGAAACATCCATACCACAGTGCTCTCAGATTCTATAACTGTGTCTCTCTCGTACCCGTTCTTCCCATTTGAAATACATACGAGGACCATTGTACGAAAAGAACAGTGCTAAAAATCTGAGAGCACTGCCATACCATCGATGGATTATTCGAGCAGAAAACCATTAGGCGAAATCATCCGACGGGTTTTGGCGCGGAAACATTATATTTGGTGAAGATGAATTTTTCATCATTTTTTTTAATATAAAAAAAATATTAAAAAAAATATTTAAAAAATTCAAATTGTAAAATTGTGCTTATTATCGTATAGTTACGGTACGTCATTTGTACGGTCATCATGAGTCTTACAGCACTTTAAAATACCATCATTAGTCGGTTGTTACCGTACGTGTAGCAACGCTGGTTGCAACCTCTCCAATCTTGTTACCAAATGTTTCCTGGCCGTCTTAGACCCATGATTACGACTTCTTGATATCGCCTTGGTGCGACACGTTGATGCCGGGAGCCGACAAGAGATGCGCGCTTGATCATTCAGCACACCCCTCTTAGGCAGCGTTATAATGCTCGCTACACTAGTGTCCCAGTGGTTTTATATCGGACTCTCCTTGTCCTAGCGTTAGAAACACCGATCTCATACCGCAAGACAACGGGCGATACAATCATAGTTTGTTTCTCTGTGTTGACGCCACTACCGGTATAGCTCTCTACGTCCTCAATACTTTCAAGTCTATTCATCCAATCACTCGAGAACTATGTTAAGGTGTTGTTTCACGAGGACGTATATATGTTTTGTTTGTTTATATATCCTACGTTATATATCCTACGTATCCTACGTTTATGCGGTTTTCAGGGAGTTGTGAGGGAGTTGTCAGGGAGTTGTCAGGGAGTTGTCAGGGAGTTGTCAGGGAATTGTCAGGGAGTTGTCAGGGAGTTGTCAGGGAGTTGTCAGGGAGTTGTCAGGGAGTTG
>JABFPJ010006687.1:0-10658 GCA_022817425.1 Gryon sp. ZL-2020
ACATTTGCGGCAAATCAATTCAAACCAAATTCTGATCTAATTCGGTCTCATTTTTTAGATCAAAATTTCATCTCTTTAGGGTAAATCAAAATTTGATCTATTTTTCACTTTTTTTTTTCTTCTCGGGAAGGGGGCTTTTTCCCATAAACTGAACATGGGATGTTTATGAGAAGCTTATGGGAAGCTTATGGAAAGCTAATGAGAAGCTTAATAGAAGCTTAAACAGTAAAATATTTCTTGAAATGTTTACACACAACTTACATGATTTCGTGTAAAGTCTTAAATTATTGTCTAAAGGTGTTAAATTTACACCGACTTGTGTAGAAGGAGCCAATCATATTTATTCTCAAAACTTAATGCTTTCCTAAATTAGAATCTTAAATTCGGGAGCGTTACTCTCCCAAATCGTGTGGCCAGTCTTACGAAATGCGGAGTACTGCTGCGAGACTAAGCGGTAGGGCAACAACAGTGCAAAACTACTTTCTGTGTACTGAAAAAAAGTTTAAATTGAATGTTGATTTTATTTTAGATTCATTCTTTAAATTGGAGATTTATTTTTGAAACATTTGTTCATTAATATTTTAAATTGAGTGTACTTGGCCCTTACTTTTTATTTCATCTGAATTTTTCCTTTTACTTTTTTCTAAAAAATATATCATTAAGCTTGTTGTAATATTTAACTTCTGTTGATACTCGCTCATATGAAAAATACTCAACTTATAGAGTAAAATTTTCTCATTTAAATCTCACGTTTATCCAACATCTCCTTACAGTAAAATATAAACATTCATTAAGCAAATGACATATTTTAGTAGATGATGTATCTTAAAATTACTTAAATTCGCTACTTACTTTTTTATGAATCTCGTCATTTTCTTAAAAAAGGCGTCGTTAACGTAAATCTACTTTGCTGCTTTATTGCTCGGTATATTCTAACTTATTTTTCGCCGGTTGAACCAAAAATCGATTCGACCATAAATGTTAATAAAAATAGCAAGAAATATTATATATTTTTTATTGGTCAAATCTCAGAGTTATACGTGTAATATTTCATATTACGAAAAAAAGCAATTTGTAAATCGTCCGGGAGAATCGAATTCCGATTACTCTACAAATGTGTTTGCAAGCAAATCTCCGCAACAACAGATCATTAAAGCTTTCAAAGATAACAACGAGGATATGCAACAGGTTAAGCTCGCCGATTACCGATTCAGGATTGCCGTTTGAGTTTGTATGTGTGCTTGCATGCTGGCGACATGCATAGAAATCAATGAATGTTTCAAGTTTCAGTATTCTATTCGTTGACGATTTATGTGTACGTATTAATATTCTCACCAGCGAGTATACATTTTAGTTGAGAATGTAGGTATGTAATGCAAGATATCCTCTGTGCATGCTTTTGCATTCATGCTTAATGTGGATTAATTAAAAATATACACATATTAAGATATGTGTTTAAAATCACAATTTATACTTGAAAAGGTTTACACGTTCAATGCACAGGTACTCTTAACAATTTCTCTATAATAAATTAACTGTTTACATTTTTGTTTATTACAATCTATTTATTTTGCATCATTGTGTTTATTTAAATACCAATTTTTCAATTGAAATATTAGAACTCAATTTTTTTTAATACTTTAAATTTGATAAATCATAGTTATATAAAACATATACCTTGATGTATATTTATGCAAAAGAAAAACTCTTTCCTGCTGTGGTCTTATGCTTTTTAAAAGTACGAAAAATGAATGTATGAAAAATGAAATATGGAAAACGAAATTACAGTACGCATTATGTAGAATAAAGTTGACGAGTAAAGTAATTACATTTATCTTAATATTGAAATCAATGTATTTTGTATTTCTTTCTTTTTTGAGAATATATTAAAAAATGAAATGTTTAAATGCGAGAATAAATGCATTACTTCAAAATAATGTAATTTAATATTTTATGATAAATCTTGTTGAAAGAACCTTCCGAAGGTTAAATAAATTATGCAATAGCAGTGCCAAGGACTAAACTCATGAATTAGTCACTGAAAATCACGGTGTAAGAGCCGTTTTATGAGTTGCTAGGTAAGTGTATTAACACTGGACAGTAACTTTGTTTGCGTTACAAGGTGCACTGAGGATACACCAGAGCTGATATAATAAGACTTAAACTAAGTATGAAAAGATATAGAATACTCTAAGCTAATTCTTTTCTCACTATCATGTTGATACAACAAACTAATTAATAAAATGGCATTAAAACTTTAAAAATCAACACTTTACTTTTAAATAATTCGTTTACTGTTTTTACAGAAAAACATCATTCTTATAATTTAGTTGAAACTGTATAATATCAATATTTCTGGAACAAAATCACAATTTTCAGACAGCAATGCGTACGATAAAATGAGGATAATAATAAAATGCTTAAATAATGCGAATGAGTATTTAGTTGCAACTTGCGAATAACATGATACTGAAGTAAGCTTTATTTTGTTGGAGGATGCATATTACATCTTTTCGTATATTCACGTATGAATGCATTCCAAGGACATCACTGGTATGCATCAACCACATTCGATGTCATGCCAAACATCCACGTCTCTCGCAACGTCTTAATCGTTATTATTGCAACATTCCTATCCGAAATAGATACACGACCATTACTAAAATTAGTGTGACACATAAATTAGAACTTTTTGTTAAGTATTTTATATACATTTCTCTCGGATAATCAACATCGTTAAACAAGAAACCGATTTGGACACATTGAAAAACACCGACTAATGTTTCAAAACGACTTTGAACTTATCTTGTTAAGTAACTCTATAAATTCTGTTTTGTACATGTAATAATGAGAAAAGTTTTAACGACAATACTTCGCGTAATAGAAATTGAAATCTTTCTCTATACCTTAAAAGAACAAATTGTATTTAAATAATTAATCTAATGATTTTTTCGATAAATATATTTAAACATATGAATTATATGACAGTTAAGTTTTTTTCTAAACAACCTTAAATTAAATATCTAAATCGAATATTTTATATAAGATCTAAGAAGGCGATAATCATTTCTCTTTGATTTCTACGATATAAGATCTATCATTAAGTTGAATGTGAGAAAATGTACATATAATGTTAAATAACATTTAAAACGCACACACATATATTTGAGTTCGGCATTGTGAATAAAATCCGATTGAAGCTTAATCTCGTATTAGATCTATGATGAGATACATAATTAATTATACAACGATATCTTGAAAATCTAATCTTATGTTGCATCTAACATTTAATACTGTAAAAGTGGGATTCTTCTAATTGCGATTAAATATCTTTATTTTCATTCACATTGCTGAGTGGAAGCATATTGAATAGCTTTAAAATAAAATTTAAGTATTTTTGTAAATTCTATTTTTACAAACTTTTTTTAAAGTTAAAATTATATATAATCAACATAGAATAAATCATCATAAAATCAACAAAAATTATGCATTCAATGCATAAATATTCATATAATATTTGCTAACAAAATAAAATTTTTTAAAATACGATAAAAAATGTAATTCATTAAAAATCACGTTGGATAACACTTTTAGGAAAGCAAACACATAATTTAAGTACATACACATATCAACTGTGCAAATTATAAGACGCTTATTGCAACAATAAATTTATTTTGATTTTTTTCTTACGAGAATGGTACAAATATCATTAGAACATGGGAGTACAACTTTTGAGTCCAATTATCTCGAGAAATTTTCAATTGCGTTGCGTTTGATTCTCCTGTCAGGACACTTCTGTGGACCGTACTTACGCTTGTTAGCAACAACTCTGTATTATAGATTATACACTCCTCAAAGCCTCAAGAGAAAATTATCTGCGACGATAGCCGTAGATAATTAACACAACAATTTACTTTTGCATTGTAATTATAATATATATATATGTATATACCAGCAGTCTTTTACTATAATTTGCATACTACAGTTTTTGCATTGCAACTTCTGTTTTTGAATAAGAGTGAGATATCACGAAGTTTATATTTGTTTGTTATATACTAAAGCTAAAATGCATAAATTAAAGGTACATATTTGTGCAGGCATTGTCAAATTAAGATACAGCGTTTGGCCAATTAGGAAAACTAACTTTTGGTTCGCATTATGGTGTTACTCTTATGGATATAGCTGTTCAAGCCTCCCCCCTCCCCCGCCCCTTTGAGATCTTTGACACTTTGCACGAATTGAAAGGCAGTACCACAATCGGTGACTGTCAGTAGCGAATGTTGCAATTAATCTCATACGAAATGACAATCTATGGCTTTTATCAGACAGAAAAGTTTGAAGACAAAATGTATTGTGAAATAGGATTATTTTTTGGTAAGCAATTGAAACGTAGAAGTTATTGCACGATTTAGGAAGTAAAACGTGATGATAATTAGGAAAAGTGAAGATGCATTTGAATGACGAAATGACGGTGTCGCAATTATTGATGGTGGGATAAACATTTAATTCCTTTGGATGTCGCAAATGTATCACACGACATTATTCATTGTTTTGCTCAGCGCATTTGTTCGCTACAGTGAAATTATAATCTGTCGTTCTTTCACCTTGTCCTATTTGAAGACGTGTTTCGGAGACGCACGACTCAATTACGTGAAAACTGCTGTCATATTTATTTCTCCACAATCAAAATTGAAGTCCTGACAACTTTCACAAACAAGTTTAAAGGAAGAGTTGGTTACAAAACATTTTATAACGTTTTAACAGTATCATTTAACAAATAAATACACAAGTTAATTGTAATCACACAAATTAATTTTGTATTATGTACTTTATTATTACGGAATTAGATAAAAGTTTAATTACAATTTTCGAAATAAGTTAAATTCATTCAGTGAGTATTTTTACACAATAATACTTCTCAACAGCGAAAATACTTAACTTTTCTACGAAAAATTACTTTGTTCATCAATTTTTCAACGCATTTCTTTCATTACGTTAGTTTTTCATATTCACATTTCTGACGCATAATAAAAGTCTCTTTTAATTTACGTACTTTATAGTATTAAAATTTACATTTCTCGTTAATGTAAAAGATGTTTGTTATTTATGCAATTTCCGGGAAATATTTTTCGAAAGAAAGCTGTTTTCCTGATGAACAATATTTCGTTATAAAAGGTAAATAATGCATCAAACTCCTTTGGTAAGCGCAAAGGCACGAACGTAGCGCGTGCCCTCTCTTTATTATAGACACGTTTCTTGTTCGAAGATTGCTATACGTGCATTTGCGTAGCTTTTATACGTATTGTCTTCACGTTGAAGATCCGTTGTACAAGCAATCACGTGCCGTTGCAGGTGGGAACATAATACACCCAATTGCATCTACACATTGTGTTAAGTATATATACACTGGCTCTTACGTTAGATTCCGACAAAATCACATGCCAGTTGAGCATACTCGTATATATGCGTGATTCATATATAACTTCCAATGAAAACTTATTACAAGTGACTAATATATAAAAGGTTATAAAAACCCAAATTATATGTTCTTATAAAAACTTTCTTTCTCAATCATGTGTTTCATATGTTTTCAAGAAGGATATATGTGTGAATATGTATATGGACACACATAAAACATATATGTCTATAACCATACATGTACGTTTTTACTTGAGAAAATGTGATTTAACTTTTAATTTTTAACATTATAATTTTATTATATAATGATAAATGAAAAAAATGATATAAAATAAAAAATTTGACAAAAGAGAGCAACAACATTTTGTTCTTTGTCATAAAAGTGAAGAAAATATTTGTTGCGAAAGAAGTGCAATCAACTTAGCGCAAAAGTATAATCTTTAAATAGCAAATATTGTAAATACGAAAAGACTGGAGATGAATCCGCGAAAGTTGAGTAAACATATAGAAGTACATAAACTGAGAAGTGAAACGAGAAATATGAAAAGATACAAGAACAACTAGACACCAGTGTGGGAAATAAAATGGGGTTATACTAACCAGAAAAAGTATTTTGATCAACAATTTAATAAATGTAAGTTTATATAGTTGGTATTACTTGTATTTTCAAGTTAGTATTAACTTGAAATACAGCTTCGAATAATCTAATTAATCCAACTAGATGACTTTTATGGTTATGTTGTTTCTCCTCAAAACATTAAAAGCAGTTATCGACCGTCGATAAATATCTGGATCATAATACCAATATAGGGGTCACATTTACTTTGTTTTTATTGTCAATTTTATGATATTTGATAAGTACAAGTTAAAAGTATAATCTAGTAAGATCAACTAAAATTGTTTACTACATTCAATCTAGTTGACTCAAAGATTTTATTTTTTCCCGTGAGGTCTCATTTTAACGATGAGTTTTGGTCAGCTTCCGAGCGGTGGCATTTTATTGGTGCGTTGTCATTGACAACGCGAGAACCCTTCGGGACTTTTGGCTAGTGGGAGCTGACGAAGCGACAAGGCCAAGGGGACGAGAGTGACGAAACGCGATGACATACGAAATCAGTGATCATGGAATAACTTCTATCACTGCGAATTCGGGGTATGAAACGGCATTTTGGTGTTGTCGCAGATGGATCCGACTATGTCTGCTGTAATACAGTTGAGCAATGCATACAAATGTTACTTTCCGTCGACGTTGTTGTCGTCTTCCATTATTACCGCGCTGTTCGCTTGCATTTTTGCGACAAGAGTAAGCCTTAGGGAGAAACACCTGCAAAAGTGACAATAACACGCCTTATAAAACAAAATAACGGAATTGACTAATAATTTGATTGAGTGAAACGCGGATAAGTTTCACATTTAATAGTACAAGGTTTTAAATGGTAATAAAGAGAATGAGTTGTTTCATTTTTATGAAGTTATTTAAATTAAACTTTTGATTCTTTCTCTTTTTTGGTTTTTTGATTTGATTTATGAAAAAATTAAATTAAAATTTATATAAACTGTTACCATTTTCTACTGCTATTTTAAGTTTAGTGACAAAATACAATTTAATATATAACCAAATTTCATTTGGCTGATATATTTTTATATATTTATACATATATCTTTAGCATTTATTTATAATGAAATTATTTGATGAAAAAACAACTAATTGAATATTGTGATAATAAATATAACATTTATAAATACACACGGTTAGACCGGGCGCCCAGTGGTAAATGCGCTGAGCATCGGGAACTGATGCGCTACACAAAAAATAACTTAGCGCGTTAATTATAAACGCGCGGCGGCTAGCCAAAAATCGTCAGCGCATCGGTTACCGATGCGCTGGGCATTTCGCAAAATACATCTCTAGGCGGCGCGCAGCGCATTCAATTTCAACGTTCGAGCATCGAAAATCGATGCTCCGCGCCTCAAAAATTGACGTCCCGCGTAGGCGTTTCATACTCTTATTGGGCCTGAATATGGCCCTTGTTAGGCCCTATATTGGCCCTACCTTCCAACCCTGCAACGAATTATTCAACATTGGGCCTACATTGGCCCAGTCCAGGCTTACCCGTAACAAGGCGAACCCGGACTTTACCAATCCAGGGCCCGCTTTTTAACTAGGCAAACCTTTTTCAATTTCTACTAGTGTATTTGTAGAATCTTTTATGCGGAGTTTCTGGTGGAGTTTGCAATGTTTTGATGTTTTCTAGACTTTGTTTTGATGACCACTTACTCGAAGTAAGAATGCACAATGCACAAATTGTATAAAAATATAAAAATAAATCATAAGTTATATATATATATATATAATTCTTAAAATAAACGTATTTATTACAGTCGTACTTTTTTATTATTTATAAATTCTTTATTATTGCGTAATTTTTATTATTCTATTAATATATTAATTGTTAATTCAATGATTAATAAATTATTATTTATCATTATTACTATTATTATTATTAACATATTCATTATTATTATATTTATATTACTATAATCTATAGAAATTCAGTAATATTGTTATTTCAATAAAGTCAATTAATATTGAAACTTGCCACCAAATGGCATTATATTGCAGGTTAGGTTTGAAGTACACGGCACGTGTAGTCAGAGCGCGAACAATACGCGGGGCGTCAATTTTTGAGGCGCGGAGCATCGATTTTCGATGCTCGAACGTTGAAATTGAATGCGCTGCGCGCCGCCTAGAGATGTATTTTGCGAAATGCCCAGCGCATCGGTAACCGATGCGCTGACGATTTTTGGCTAGCCGCCGCGCGTTTATAATTAACGCGCTAAGTTATTTTTTGTGTAGCTCATCAGTTCTTCATCAGCTCTGAAAATTAAATTTAAATTAGACCGGTAGATTTTGCGTGATTGACATACAAACAAACAAACAAACAAACAAACCAACAAACAAGCAAACAAACAAACAAACAGACAAACAATCAAACAAACAAACAAATAAACGAACAAACAAACAAACAAACAAACAACCAAACAAACAAACAAACAAACAACCAAACAAACAAACAAATTTTCAATTTTATATATTAGTATTGATTTTTAAAATAGCGAAAGACATGAATTGTCAATTTTTCGTAAATCCACCCATATATGCGCATATGCACATATTCTACGTTATAGTTCGTGTTCTTTTTCAATGAGTTTTCTTTCACTCAGTCACCTCTTAACGTAGTTGATACTCATAAATACTTGTTCGAATCATAATAATTCATGATAATAATTCATATGCTTTCATAAATTCATAAACAATATTTTATTTTTATTTTTATATTAATATTTTATTTTAATATAATTTATTATAATAATAATATTCTATTTTATTTATTAATATATTAATTCATTAATAAACTTCATAAAAATAATAATTCATAAGGATTTAGTAAGTATTTAGTAAGTAATTTTGACTCCCGTATATTTAAAATATTTTTATTATATTACTCTTATAATATTATTAATTGATCTAATATAATCATAATTTAATTTATGCAACGTAATGTAAATAAATCAATCTGAAAATTTAAGTCTCATATTGTTTATTTTATTCAGTTCTAGTCGTATTTAAATCACCGAATAGTTTACAACTCATTTGAATTAAGCTCTAGATTATTAATACAAATCATTCCTAGAATTGTTTATTAAACTCCTGATCGTAATACCCGAGTGATAGCAAAAGTTTCGCACCTTTAAACTTTAAGCGAAAACTAGTTATAACTTTTTACCGTATAAGTTGAACAGCACGGTTAAAATTACTCTGATGTTTTCATAATCACGAAAACGGTCTCCTGAAGATGTATATCGTTTTGATGATTATAAAGATATATTCCTGATATTTTATACGTAGAAGTTTACAATTTGTTGCATTTATTACTGAAACAAATGTAAAAGAACATGATTTATATGGTGACCAACATCTATGTCGCATTTTTGAATGTCGCATGCTTGAATGTCGCATATTTGAATGTCGCATGCTTGAATGTCGCATACTTGAATATTGCAGATATAAATATCGCATAAAAATTAATAAAAGCGATAATTTCAAACATTATCATTTGGTGCGTTCTTAAGATTTGTTCGATTAAATATATATTATAAACAATTGTAACAACAATGAAATATACGTTTCTTGGAAAGTAATAGAGAAAGTATTTTACTTAATCAAAAATATATTTGTACTCTGAGACAGATTTTTCAAAATTAACGAATGTACAAAAATAAACACATGCAATTTCAAATTATTACATTTCTTAATTACGAATTGTAAACCCATTCTAAATAATATAATGATTTATATAAAATATATGCTTTATGAATGTATAATTGCCGAGAAGTTTACTTTTCTGAAGAATTGAATCAAACATTAATCAAAATCTTAGATATATAATACATAAAGAAAATAAACGATTGGGTGTTTACGCTATATATCTCTAATTGAAATAAAGAAGTTTGAATTAAAGTCAGAGTATCTTTCGTATTGGCGCGAAAATTAAGTTTCGGCTAATTAATTATAGGACTAAATTATAGGGCTGAGCTGTATAGTTTACGGACGATTCCCATTTATACAATTTTGTTAGTTTTGTTAGTTTTATTCCCTTTTATACAATGTTATTAATTATGTTAGTTACGTTAGTTTTGTTAGTTTTTATGCGCTATTCAATTTATGCGACATTCTAATATGCGACATTCAAATGGTGCGACATTTGAAAATGCGACATAGATGTATAGACCCGATTTATGGAAAACGGACAAAATATCACAGGACAAAATATCACGGACAAAATATCACGGACAAAATATCACACGGACAAAATATCATACGAACAAAATATCAAACGGACAAAATATCACATAATATTATATCATAATATCACAAAAACATCAAATATGGAAAGTAAATGGGAAATAAATAAAATTAATCATCATTATGTCAGTAAATGTATTTAACATATATCAATTTATAACTTAATACAAAAAAAAGTAGGTATTATAAATTGTTCGCAATGTTACATAAATTATAATTTCACAGTGTAATCAAGAGTTCAGTTTATTTGGTTTGTTTGTTTGGTTTGTTTGTTTGGTTTGTTTGTTTGGTTTGTTTGTTTGGTTTGTTTGTTTGGTTTGTTTGTTTGGTTTGTTTGTTTGGTTTGTTTGTTTGGTTTGTTTGTTTGGTTTGT
>JABFPJ010006688.1:0-10658 GCA_022817425.1 Gryon sp. ZL-2020
TAGGCGGCCATAGGAGGGCCATAGGCGGCCATAGTGGGGCCATAGGCGGCCATGCAGCGGTCATAGGCGGCCATAGGGGGGCTGTAGACGGTCATACAGCGGCCATAGGATGGCTATAGGCGGCCATAGGAGGGCCATAGGCGGCCATACAGCGATCATAGGCGGCCATATAGGGGCCATAGGGGGGCTGTAGGTGGCCATACAGGGGCCATAGGATGGCTATAGGCAGCCATAGGCGGTCATACAGCGGTCATAGGCGGTCATACAGCGGTCATACAGCGGCCGTAGGCGGTCATACAGGCCTATGATCTGCCTATTCCTTATGGCATCCCTATATTTTTTACACTTATTTTCATAAGGGCCAAGAATGGCCCTGATAGGACATCCATATTTTCAAATTTGGACAAAACACGTGAATAACGACTATCAAGAATCAAGTTATGGCTACGGCATGGTTACCTGGTTAACGCCCAGTGGGACAATCTACGTTAACCATGACGTTGCTACACTTGACCTTAATTGGGTTTTGCATTGGAATACCATTATACGAAATTTCGGTCATGCCATATCAATGCCTGGCGTGGCATAAATGTAATAGACAGATTCGATGATCAGGTTGCCTTGTTGGAACCATATTTGGCCTTATTGCGGCTATATTTGACTTTCTAGTGACCATATTTGGCTTTAATAAGGCCACCCGAAAGAGAAAAAAGCTTGACAAATATGGTCATTATTGAGACCACATTTGGCCTTAAGAGAAATATATTTGGCTCGAATAAGGACACCTAAAATAGAAAAAAGCTTGACGAATATTGCTTCTTTTGGGACCATATTTGGCCTTAATGATACAATATTTTACCTTAATGAAACCATATTTGGCCTTAATAAAAACACCCGAAATAAACAAATCTTGACAAATATGGTCCTTATTGGGACCATATTTGGCCTTAATGTGACCATATTTGACTTTATTGGGACCATATTTGGCCTTAATTGGACCATATTTGACCTTATTTTGAACATTGTCTGCGAGGCTCTTGAGAACCTACGCACAACCTCGAAAACAAACTTCAAACCACTTCCTCACAACCCCCTGACAACCCTCTGAAGTAAAAGGGCAGTGGCAAAAGTTAGTATAAGGTGGAAATAACAGGAATTGATAAAAGACATTATAGAATTCTTGCTGAAAGCGAAATAATTGATGATTGAAAAAGTTGCATGAGTTGAGGTTATGATCACTCCAGAAACTTCCTAAACGACAAAGGAAGAGAGTCGCGCCATCTGACGGATTAGAGAGCATACTGTAACCGCTTTTCCGACCGAGAAACTAAAAACGAAACACGAAATGGCGAGCAAACCAGACACGCAGCAAAACCTCACAGCAAACCACAATTGCGTGGAAAAAAGATGAGAAGAAAAGCGACAAACGCCAATCTGCCGAATTTACGCCAGTGCTAAATAAAATCCTGGAACAACTCGAAGCATTGACAACCGAGTTCAAACAATTTCGAAGCGAACTTGATGAGACGTGAGGAAAATAGTAAGTGACGAAATAAAAGTAAGAGAATCGACTTGGAATGAAGAAAAAATGACACTGAGTAAGAAAATCATAGCACTAGAAAAAAAGGAAGAACAAAGAGAAAAAGACGCCAAGAAAGACAATATTATCATTAGAGGTCTCAAATTAACCACAAGTGACGTGAAACGCGAAGTGACAAATTCCCTCGATGAAAAGTTGAACGTAGCCACTGAAATAAAAGAGGTTGTCACCATAAAGGAGAGAAGCGGATCCACGATGCTGGTGGCCAAACTGGCGAATAACGAATGCAAAAGAGATGTAATGGGTAACAAGAACAAGCTCAAGGGCACTGACGTATACCTAAGCCATGACAGAACAGCAAACGAGAGGAGGATACAAAGGAAAATTGCAAAAATAGCGGAAGAAGAAAGGAAACAAGGAAAGAGAGTGACGGTTGGATACAAGAAAATAAGCATTGAGAACGCGTGCTACAAATGGGACGACGAAAAGGAAGAATTGAAGCCAGTAGCAGCAGAGAAGCATGATGGAGACGACGCAACGCAGTTTTTTCAAGCTTCCACGACCACAAGAAACGGCAGACAGCGGGATTGAAGACGCGGCTAACGGAGCAACAGCAATTGGCGATGCGGTTATCTACGACGAACAAACTGTAACTAGCGAAACAACAAACAATACATCTCAACTGTACACTTTGAATGGGGTAAGTTGCGATCAGGTGCCCGGGGAGCGAGAATCAGTAAGTAAATACAAATTGAGAAACCATAATATTACCTTTTGGAATGTACACGGGATGAAAAATGTATATAATCTATCCGCGCTTGATGTGAGGGAGAAACTGGAAGACTGTCTTGTATTCTGTATAAATGAAACGTGGCATATAACTGCAATGAGTAACCCCCCTTATTTTCTTATAGATTTTGAGTGTATCGAGAGTTTCGCGACAAAAACGAAATCGCTTGGAAGAGCCAGTGGCGGATTATGTATTTTTTATAGGTAAGAGAAAGTTAAAAACGTAGAAATTTTAGAAGCCAACACTAATTTTATAGTAATGAAGTGTGTGCTTCAAGACAACTATGAGAGTAGGCTGGAAATGCTGGCAGAGTCAATGGAACAACTTCTTGAAGAGTACGAGGGTCCAGTATTGCTAGGAGGTGACTTGAACGGGAGAATAGGCACCATGGACGACCTACCGGAAGACTACTTGGAGTCTACCGACTTGACCGACAGTAGGGAATCAGCCGACAAGACCATCAATAAAAACGGGCAACTCTTGCTGGAAAGGCTGGGAAGTTTAGGCTTGAGCTTGATGAACGGGAGAAGCATCTCTGACTCCAAGGGTTTTTACACGTACGTAGGAGAATCTGGCTCCTGTGTTATTGATTACATTTGGACGAACTATCAAGGATTTTCACAGATGAAGGACTTTACGGTGCTAAACATGGGCTGCTCGGACCACTTTCCGATTTCTGCAGTGTTTAGAGACGAAATCCAAGAAGAGGCGCTCGAGAGGGAAGAGACTAGAGAAATGGGAGAAAAGAAAACTAAAATTAGATGGAACGCGAGCCAAGCAGAAGAATACTACGACAAATTATTGACGAAACAACCGATGTTAACGTACAATGACGATCCAGATAAGATAAACAATGATATACTTGATAATATTTACAGGGTAGCAAGTGAAATAGAAATGACAGTAAAAATTACAGGAAAACAGGATAGAATTAAAGACAAACCGTGGTACGACGTCGTCTTTAAGATTGATAGCTCAACTGAGACTCTCGGGTCGTGAGTCAATAAATCTAAGTTATAGAAAAATATGGTACAGAATACAGACTGACTCCAATTGCTCCTTATGTAATATGCAATCCAGGGAGAACTTAGAACATATTACGTGTGAGTGCCCAATTTATAATAATCTTAGATCATATCATTTTAAGGGCGTTCGCTTCCCGGGTGACCTGGTAGTGATTAATTCAGATGGAGTTAAAAGAGTGTTTCAATACATGATAGGTTGTATGAAGTTGAGGTCGTTTATTGTAAATGAGTAAAGAACATGTAAAGAGATCTAATAGGTTATGATTTATTGTGATAGTTAATTGTGATCGAACATTAGCAATAATAGATAAATAATGACACAGGTAAACTTTAATTGATAATTGAAATCTATGTAAACCAAATTGATAGTGATTTGTCTTATATTTATATGATTATTATTGTGATAGATAGTTGTAATCGAACATTATTATTATCATTATTATAAAGTAACGAGGAAGTCAGATAAATGTAATGTTAGAGAAAATGTGAACGAGTTGCGGGAATTATCGCAATCATTTGTAATAGGGTAATCCTGAAAACAAATTAATGTACTAATAAATAAATAAATAAATAAATATTGCAATTTTATATAGCGTAGGACACTTGCGAGGGTTTTCAGCTAGTTGCTCTCAACATTTGAACGAAATCGGTTCGGTAGATTTTGCGTGATGCTCGAACAAACAAACAAACAAACATACTTTCATATTTATATATATTAGTTAGATTATGGATTAATTAATTTCATAGATATACAATCTTTGCTCAAATAATTTCTTTGTAAGTCATGAACATTCATTAATATTTAGTCATAATTATTCAGTTAAGAATATATAATCTTACCAATCATTTTTTTTTCCATTAAACCATTCATAAAATAATCATTTCTTTCCAATCGGAAAGTTCAAGTACATTCAGCAGCTTTTTCAGCGTCCACACTGTTAAGTGCAACGACCTCTACTTGATCAACATCATCATCATTATCGTCCTCGTCATTTTTTTGTATGAAAACCGATTTGTAGAATAGGGAAATAAGAATAGAACCGCCAATAGGACCGATCCAGTAGATCCATTGATTTGTCCAATAGTTATTCCAGAGAGCCGGTGCCAATGATCTAGCGGGATTCATGCTGCATCCGGTATAAGGTCCAACTGAAGTGGCCAAAGCGGTTACTGCTAGTCCGAATTTAATCGCTACAGAATCGGTGTTTTTTTCATTTCTCTGATCCCACACGGCACAGGCCACAAACATTAAAATAGCCGTAGCTACACCTTCTAAAATCAAACCCTGCATAACCGAAACGTTTGCATACAAATCAGTGACGCAGAAATTTCCAGGATCGGAAGTTCCATTTGTTGCAGGATAAAATCTTGGAGTTACAACCTGTAAAAAGTTAATCTTTCATTAAATCCATTGAAATATTATGGATTAACTTTTTGTTTAAATTAATTCATCACAAATATACATACTATTTTTATTTATTTATTAAATATTCATTGGTTTACTGCTTCATTTTATTTATTTTTATCTATGTGCTTATTTATTGATAATCGCTTCTCAATTAAATATTTGTGTATACAAATAAAGAGTTAATAGAATTGAAATCAAAATTGAAATCAAAATTACTCGAATTTTAGTAATTTTGGGATAATGAACAAAAACATGTCTTTTCTTTAATATTAAGCAAACATTATCACTTAACCATTCCACAACTACGATCTTTTTTTCGATTTTATATAAATTTAATACAACAAATGTTACAAAAATTCTAGTATTTTACGAATATTTATATACATTATAGTCAAAATACTGCGAAATCTATTAATTTGTCATAATTTGTTTGCCTGGATATATTTATTTTCTTATTTTATTGATTTTCTATATAGCTATTTATTTATATGCTTAATAAATGTAATTTGTTATTTATATACATAATTTTTTGTTAATATAATAATGTGTTTTATTATTCTTATGTTATAACTTTATTTTTTGTACTGCATTGATATTTTTGTTTCTTTACTTATTTATTTTTTCCTTTGGTTTATTATGGCCATTTCATTAAAAAAGATGAATTTTGCCTATAATTTGTGTTATTGATTCAAAAATGATGCTCTTGAACTGTAGGTCATACAAGTATCATTTATTAAGTCACCCACCCTTAAGAGACCAAATCCTGCAATAGCCCCCAACATTTGAGCAGTTATATAAATGATGCTTTGCTTTATGGTTTTTTTCCCTAAAATTAACGCTCCAATTGTGATAGCTGGATTGATATGCGCATGACTGATGTGTCCAATACACTGAAACAAAATTTTAACAGGAAATAGTTTCATTCTTACTTTATAATTTCGGACTATTGACTAAATCAATTGTTTCGAAAATTGCAAAAATTAGAGTTTTTAAAATTGCAAAACAAATTTTTATAGATCACGATTTATCGCATTTTCTAATTTGATGTATATATTTTTTGAACAAAGTTAAACAGTTTAGTTTTATTTTGTTAGTTTGGGGAAAAACAATGTTTTAAATATACTCTCTTTGAGCTTGTTTCCAATTCAATTATAAAATTAACGTAGCACTTTTTCTTGTACATTTCTATTAAGTTTCGGTAAAGTTCCAACAGTGTTTTATCAACGTCTTAGAACACACCTGAATGATAATTAGAACAGCAAGACCGAAGTTGAGTGTGATTTGCAAATGAGATGGAACAACTCCAAGACTACTGACGCATCCCATACAACCTAGATAAACGAGGAGCCCAGTTCCAATGAATTCTGCAATAGCCGAAACTAATGTGCCTTTCACTTCCTCATCTTCAGGAACAAACTTCTTCAAATCTAAACAAAAACATGTATCGTTCAACTATAAAATTCTTCTTCAAATCAATCAAATCAAGACAAACAGTAATTTGTCAATACCAAGGATTAAACAAAAAATATTAAATACTAAACAAAGAATACAATACTATTTTATTGCTGTTTTCATTTTTATCACATTTATCTGCAAAATTTCATTGAAATTTGGTTTATTTTTAGCGTTCTTTTTAAAAACTATTATATTTTTCGTTTTTCTGGCTGGGCAATGAATAGTTTGTTTTACACGGAAACAAGAACTGAGTTATTTTATGGTGGATGCACATGATAAAATAACACGAAACAATGGCTTGCTAATATAATATGATATTTTATTAATAATTATGTGAAATACATTGTTTTTTTTTCATGAACATATGTTCCGAAATGTATCTTGTCATTTGATTTATTAAAACATGAATTTACCCTAAAAGTAACAATAACGCCACCTTATAAATACTTGAAACATAACCATGTTAAAATAAGTTGATGATCACGGAGTTTTTCCGTGAGCATCAAGTAAATTTTTTGATAAGTTTGTATTTATATAATATACCTCTGCGGCACATGCGCAAATTAACATGACGCATCGAAACAGATATTTACATGATCGTCACGGAAAACTATCCTGTTTGCCTTAGTAAAGTAATATGACTTATAATATCTTATTTTAACCAAGATATGCAACATATTTTAACTACTTTTTCACGTTAAAATCTTGTACATTTCAGGCACCTTAAAAAAAGGTGAATACATCTTTTATTTACATGAAAAGTTTGTCTTATAATAACAAGAACACATTTCATGTTAAAATAACTCAGTTTTTGGTTCCGTGTAAGTTTCAGTCATTTATCCGCTAGTGGCGTCACTTTACGGTCAGCATTGACTAATATTATTTTGAAAAAAATTGGAATTTTATTGTTATTGTTGTTTTTTTTGTATGTTGAAAAACGGTATTTGTTCGTATCTGAAAAGAGACACGGTAGTGCTGGCCGCACAAAAATAATCGTGTTTTTTTACTTGGCCACAGACACTACCGTGTCTCTTGGTTAGAATTAATTAAACATTTTTTAACAAATAATTTCTTGTTAATTACTTTATTTTCAATTTATTTAAATTAAATTTATTAATTTAATAAAAAATTTCATTGAAAGTTTATTTTTTTATTACATACATAAATAACATAAATAAATTACGTATAATAAGTCGTCAAGAAATTTGGACATTTTTATTATAAATATTGTTTATATATATAATATTCAAAATTTTGACTACATTTTGATGTCATCTACTTTTTTTAGATTTTGAGAGTTTATCATAAAGTTGAATACAACATGATGTTTAATTTTATTATTGCAAAATCAAATACATTTTTTATTTCTACTATAATGAAAACGGATTAAGCAGATTGTTAAATACATTCAATATAACATTTTAATGTAAAATAATAAAAAATTCTAAACATTAAAGTTCGCTTTTCTTACTAATTATATTCTACTTTTGATAATATTAATTAGTTTTTAATTGCTGAATATTTATAAAAACAAAATTTAAGCATGTACTTATCATATGTATAATTACCGAAAAGCTTTTTTTAATTATTTATAAATCAACTAAACAATCTACATACATTCACGCTCAGACATAACATTTTAACGTTAAACGAATTCAGTTATGGTGAAACTATTTCTTTAGAAAATCAAAAGAAACGTTTCGTTGTAAAAAGAATCGCCTAATTTTAAAAATATTTTATAACATATTTCTAAACGTATTATTTTAATTTTTGCAAATTTATGATAAATTTTAGTATTTACATCTCACAAATTCCTAATATGTAAATGCATAATTATTATGTTTGTTAATGAATAACAACTACTACAATTGAGTCAAACAGTTTAATGATGAAAATGTTAATCATTGCAAACATTAATGTTTCCCTGATTTATTTTGATCTAAATTAAGAATAATTATCTGAGAAATAAGAAATATAAGAGCGATGAAATACCGCGTTCAAAATAATTCCAGTAACGATTGATTTAACATTTTTAAACATAAATACTACGCAAAATTATCTCAGTCATAAAACGCGCATGATTTCGCACAGTATCCAATGATAACACATTTTTTATCGCTACACTGTTAATAATGGAATCTGCGAATTGTGTAATTCAACAATGTTATTGCGATTGTTTCGCATATTTTGTCAAAAAACTGTTCACAAAATATGCACAAACGGCGGTATCTGAAAAAACAGGAACAATATTTTTTTTAATAAATAAGAGAAATTCGTTGCTATAAAAAAATTGTCGATCTTACTGATAACTTTGATAATATCTCGTTATTGTAAAGAACATTTTTTCTTTATATAATAGTTTTCAAAATTAAATAATGTTTTCAATTTCGAACATCTTTTTAGTAAAAAAATTGTACCCTTTTTTTAGGCGTTACAGTCATTTGAATAAATGAAGAACTCATTAAACTTATCTAAAAATAATTATAAATACACTTCGATTTGCAAAATGATTTAATTGTTAAATTATATTTAAGTTATAATGGCAATGATGATGTGAAAAAAATAGAAACATAAGACAGAAAGTAACTTGGATAGTTAACATATAATTAATACAATATGAAAAACAAATAAACAATATATCCGATAATTTTCCTTGGATAAAAGAATCAATAGGATTATATTTAAACTTTTTAATTCAATAAGATTAATTGGAAAACCGTGCGTTATCATAACTTCGTCATAATTATTTCATCTTGTTATATATAAATAGAATTAATACAAATTCGATTCATTCTAAAAAAATACTTTTAGCTAAAAATAATGTCAACAAATTATATTAAACTTATTTTATATACGTGTATAATTTTGTACTCCAAAAGTTTTAAAAAGTATAATATCAACAAAAGATTATTAATATATTATCAATATATTGTCAATACATTAATAATATTCGATCTGGGCTGTTGCTCGTAAATTTTTTGCTTATAATCATTTGCTTGTAATTTTGTTGCCCATAACTTTTTGCTCATAACTTATTGCTCATAACATTTTAATCGTCGGAAATTAACGACTTTTTTTATACTTTTGACGACTTTTAATACTTTTTTTAATCATAGAATTCAACCATCGCTCGTCTTGAAAATGAAACAATTGTTTTCCTTATTTAACTTTTATTCTTTACCACCCTTCTCCTTCATTTTCCTTTTCATTATCTACTTGTACATACTTAATTCAATCTCTTCTTACACTTTATTCACATTCATTTTTCCATCTTCTTCCTTTTCCTTATCTTTTTGAACATTATTTAATTTAATGTTTCCTTTCGCTTTCTTCTCGCAATCATATGTGTCCATTTTGTGTTCATCTTCTTTTTACATTGCAACATCTTTACTTTATTAGTTTTGTTAGTTAATTACTTATATAATTATCTAAGTTATTATCTATATTTCACTGTATGTTGAAATACAATAAAAAAAAATATGATGAAATGTTATTAAACTAAGTAGAAGCAAATATATTTAAAAGAAAAATATTATATATTCCAACTCAGCAAAATTTGGCTTGTCAATTTAGATGTTGTGTGGCTCAGGACCACATCCAGCCCTTTTTTAAATCTCTCAATATACAATACGTCTAGATCAACCTCGTTCAAATCAATGTCAGTTTAGCCAATATCTGACTATAATCTAAAAATCTATACATATATGGAAAATCCATACATGGTTTTTCGATTTAACAAAGCTTCTACTCCAATGTCTGCCTAATCTACATCGCCATACTATAACTTATAACTATTATACCAAATATTACTATTTTTTGTCGAAATGCATTTTTTTCTCACATGTACATCGAAAACACATCTTTTCTTTTCACAAAAGTGGGACGAAAGTGGCACTTTTTCTTCCTCGGGAGGAAAAGTATTTTTATATCTTAAATAAGTGAAAAATAATATATTACGCATTAAGGGAGATGAAATCGGGAATCCCTCGAGTAACGAAAAAGACCTTTTCGTTACTCGAGGAAATCAAAAAGTGCTTTTTTTCCTTCCCTCTTAACGAAAAATATAGTTCATGTCATGGAAAACAAACAGAAATCCTTTCTTCGTGCGATTACAAACCTCGCCTTCGGCTCGGATTGTAAACTTCGCGCGAGAAAGCGAATTTCTGTTTTTGTCTCCCTTGATATTGTAACGCCCGGTTGTATTTTTGGATTTCTTTATTGGAGGCAGGCTCCTCCTTACAATATTTCGACGTGTGTTTGTTTGTGTGTTTGGAGGCCGTTGCCTCATTGATAAGGGACTTATAGTCCCGATAAAAATAGGCGCTACTACATTTTTACGTGAATTAAACTTGACTGGGAAGAAATGACCGAATGATTGCCTTGATTGAAATGACGACTTAGGTGTCTCAACTGAACTGAACTGTTGCCGAATGAAGAATC
>JABFPJ010006689.1:0-10657 GCA_022817425.1 Gryon sp. ZL-2020
AAAATTACTATACTGGCAAACAAATACTGCTTAAAAATCTCGTAATTATTATAGAAATGTCTTATAATTTCTGTTGAATGATAATATTTACTTTCTATTTACTAAATTTTACTATACTGCCTTACAGAAACTATAATAAAATGTAGGAATTTTTATTACATTTTACTTTAAAATATACTATTTAACCAAAAAAGTCCGAGATTACTTGGCAATCTAACAATTTTTCTTATACTTTCGGTAGTTTTTACTGTTTTTTTATTGTGCGTGTACGCAACAAGGGAAATGAAATCGGGAATCCGTTTTCCCGAGCGGAGTTTACAAGCTGATCTGAACGCGAAGATTGCGAAAATACCACTTTTTTGAAAGACAAAAGTGGTGACTTTGGGTCCAGTGTGACACAAATTTCTTTATATTAAAGCAATATAACGGGGCATTTTGTATCGAAAAAAGTCGACTTTAATACAAATTAAATGAGAAAATCAAATTCATTTAACTAAATTTGATTAACATATTCATCAACTAATGTATTCACAATTTCACTATGTCCACTGTCTGAATACATGTGACTAAATTTTTTCATACGATGAAATGAACTTGTAAAAATAATAAAAATTGTTACCTTTAGCGTATCAATCTAAATTGATAATAACTAATATATATATATATATATAATAACTAAATAATCTAAAAGTGAAATTTTTGCACATTCGCAAATTGCGTTTGAATAAAATCTATATAAATTCAAAGATTTTATTATTAAACTTAAACATTTTTGAATGAATCTGCATTAATAAAAATTTTGGACGTTAGCAATTTTGTATGAAAAATGAAATTTTATATTTAAAAAATATTACAAACATTTTCTTCTTACTTCAAACATAAAATAAAATTTGTATAAACATATTTCGCAAAAAAGTAATTCTTATAACGATTAGAAAAGCGTCACTTTTCCTGCTATTTTAGGTGATACAATTTTTTTATAGATTTTGAAATTCTACACTTACAGTTGATAATGGAAATGATGGAATAAACTAAAATTTATTATATACTTCGTAAAAAATTATTATAGTATTTAAAAAAATTATTAATATATTTTATGAAATTTATTTTTCTATAATTTGACTGCCTCAATAAATGTTTAAAAATATTATAAAATTGAAAAATAATAAAAATGCAATAATTAACAGCACCATAGATTTAACTTGATTGACTAATATTCGATTAATACTTAATTCGGTTAAACTAAATTGCTTCAAATCTGATTGAATGCTAACGAGCTTCATTAAACTCGTTTCACATACATTAAACGGATTCGATTCATATGAATGCCGATAAACTGCATTCAGTTTGAAGTATCCGAAAAAAGATGATTACCAAAAATTGATGAATATTTTTTAATTAATGAAAAATAATTTAAGCTTCAAATATTTATTTTTTATATTTTTCCATTTTTTTTTTTTATTATTTTTTTGTATTATTGCATGTTCTCAACAACTTTTATAACAAATGGAAAATACACAAAAAACTAATTTAATTAAAAAAATATTATACTTTTATTAAAAACATTTTTTTAATAAAGAGTTAGATTAAAAAATGAAAAAAAAAATAAATCTTGGATTAGTATTAAAAAAATCTCAAAAAAATTAATTTCAAAGAAAGTTGAATAGCTAAAGTGCAAAGAATCAGATTTATAATATGTATTATACTAGGAATCTCCACCTCTTATTGAATAGTTTAATTTCGAAAACAGAAATTGGGTTAACTGAGTGCAAACATTTGCCGAAAGTCAATTGCGTGAGGTGTTTGTGGAAGAATAGTTTTGCACTAAAACGCACTCCTGTAATATAACTAGCAAATACATTCGTGACTTTTATATACTTAATTATATTTCACAAAAATAAAAAAAAAAATTTAAAAACCAAATTATGAATTTTATTAAAAATATAAAACTATGAAAATCTCATTTGAATAAAAAAAACATCTGCATTTTGATGTAAAATGTATAACTTGGTCGTTCGACAACTACTTACGACGAAAACTCAATTTCATCGTATTATTATTATTTGGTCCTTTCAATAATTGCGTTACGTAATTTCGTGATTCACTCTCTAACGAGAATATAATTAAAGCTGGCTCTTCTGCCAACTACCAGTGTTCGATCGATCACAAATATCTTGCAGGAAAAAATACTTTTGTCGTAAGTGTGTAATAATAATACAAATAAAAATGAAATAAATAAATTAAAATATATTTCATTCTTAATTGCATTTCACCATTTGATTTGCATGACTTGCGAAATACATCGCAATTCAAGTTTTAAGATTAATTTACTATAAACATAGTAAAGCATTCTGAGAGTAATAAACATTTTGCGTTGCAAGTTGGCTGTAAAATAGTCCAAGTTTCCACAATGATGAAACATAAAACAATGTAACTTAAATTATATTAACTTAAGAAAGAAACATTAATTAATGTTTCTGAACTTAATTTAAAATTGCCAAAATAAATGTTTTCAAAAGCAATATAAAGAAATTATGTAAGTTATAAACGTAACAAAAGATGAAATGAAAAGATTTTTTTATATTGAAATAAACTGAAACATTTGTTTAACGAAAATTGCATTTCAAATGAAAGCAAATACGTTTCTCTATCAATTAAGTTTATTGATTCTCGCGAAGTTTACAAAGTAAAGCTCATAATAGTTTCTGAGATACATCGCCGCTGCATTGAGTCTCGAGACATTCACAAAGCTAATGTGTGCAATTCTAGCGAACACATTTGAAGAAAAGTACAGAGTTACTTCAATTAGTTTCAAGTTGAAACACAGATTGTATTACGATAATTAACTCCAATAATCAATCCGGTGAATCTGAAAGTGACTGATAGTTTCGTCTTATTTGACATTATAATTCTCGTTGAAACTGTGTAATTGCTGCTGCCTCGGACTTTGAAATTCAACAACTAAGTCCGAATTTGATGTGAATCCGATGAAAGTTGATAATGGCATTTAATTGGCCATAATGTTGTTACTTAATACCGTTACCGAAATGTGTTTCAACAGTCCTTGCGAACAAAAAAATATCAGCAAAGTTAATCTAATTTAAAATCAGTCAAAATACCTATAGATTCATCCAAATTCAACCCATTATCAAGCGATAAGGACTGATTTATACTCTCAGGATTGACCTAGAAAGCCAATCTAATTATAAGTTGATACACATCGATCGTTGTAACTGCATTTCCCCGTACATTCCAAATAATGACTGTCAGAAGTAAATTCTTTTTATGTCAACTATCACAAGAAGATTGTGATTGTATCAGTCTATTATTATTTTTCTTCTAGTTTAACCATTAGAAATGACATTTGCATAATCAGGACAAAGTATTAAATTGCAAATGTCACTTCAGAATAATGTGCAAATCATCTCGAAAATAGTCTTTGATAAATAGTCTCATCTCTTTATTTACAAATAATTAACATTCGGATGTTACATCGGTTTTGGATAGCAAAACCAAAAACGTACATACACGTTTTATAAGTTATAATCAAAAGTAAAAAAAATCGATACACAAAAAAAACGACTAACAAAAAAAAAACGGATTATACAAAAATATATTAACAAAAAAGAAGTAAGTTAAAAAGTAAGTACAAGACACTTTGGCTGCAAAATTCAAGTACAAATCAGACGATGATAAGTGTACAATTCAAATTGTCGATTTGCTATAAAAGTACAAAACGGATCTTTAAAATTTTGAAGAAAAAAAAGGAAAAGGGGTGGGGGTTTCAGCCAAGCCTCATCTCGGCAGAAAGACAGCGCCCTCTGCAACCGTGGAGGGCACTGCTCCTTCTTCAAGTGCTGCCACCTAGCGTATACTTTCATAGTAGACAGTGTGAAAAACTGTCGGATTTGCTCGCTAAGGGCTCTTCGTCGTCGCACCATCGAGTTTGTTCTTTCTTTGTCTTCTTTTCTTATCGTGTTTCGTCTTGTTGGAGGGCATTAGTCGGCGCGACATTAATGCCGCGTCTTTTTGTTCGGCTTTTCTGATGCCACGCCAAAAGGCATTGCTTCAGTCCACCTGATTCGCCTTTCTCTTTATTCCGCTGTCAGGAAAATTTGGCCCAGACACATTGAACTTTTCTTTTAAGTACTGATAGTTCTTCAGACGCGATGCTGCATAATCCTGAAATCATTTTAAATCCTCAATTTAATTGCATGAAATACTTTAACACATCTTTTTATACATTATATACTTTATTTATTATTTTATTTATAGCTTTTTATTAAAAAGTTTTTATAAATAAAGTAAAATTTGAACAATTTGAAATCTTCTATCTATCAGAAAAAGAATGAATGCTGCAAAACTTAAATAGAGACAAAATTGTAAAGCTCAATTTATTTTACGAAAATATTACTTTTCTTGTGAGTAAGATTAATTGAATTAAGAGAAGTTGTTTTACAAGTTCGGTTGACCACAATGGTTTGTAGTCAGAATTGAGTTTCGCACGCAAAATCGTTTGCTTGACCACCAAATAAACCATCGCATTTATTTACTTTGCCACATAATTTATACTGTATTTCAACTTGAGGTCAATCATACTTGAGCTTACATAAATTTGCTCGTTATTATAAGTCGACAAAAAGTTAGATAATTAAAAAAACAATGTTTCAATTGTTAATTGACATTTTAAGTGGACGTTGAAGTGCTTTTTTATATATCGACATTATTCAGTTTTATTAAATTAAATTTAATTGAAATCTATTCAATTTATTTTACTGGGTATACAAATTCATCATTCATTGAGTATTTAAGTTGATCTTACCCAATAACCAAATGGTATTTGTGAGAGTTTCGCGTTAACAATACTCCATAATCCCCAAAATAAGTGAGTAGCGAGAGAGAAGACTTTGACTTCTGCCAAAACACGTGCCTCTTCAGCAGGTCCTTCTTTGCCCAACGTTCTCAAATAACTTCTGATGAAATTGAGCTGTGAAGAAAAGAAACAACATTGATCAATCCACAAGACAAACTAAACATTGATTTCGACTACTTTCAATTTTGATTTTTTTCTCATTTTTCTTCCGGAAATTTTAGAATTCATTTGATATAGTATTCAGATACACAATAATGATGTAAGATCGATTATACATTAACTAATTAATAATAATGCAACTCTTACATCATAAAATCTATAGTATTCCGATATAAAAGTTGCCTTAAATTTAACAATAAAATTTGGAATATGCAAATTTCAAACAAAACTGTACATCGTGTGAGACAGTTGATAATAATCATTCATCTCAAAATAGAAATGTCGACAATAAAAGTGACTAAATAATTACAAACTTAACGCTCCATTTGGATGGAAGTGTACTTATTTTTTTGTAATATACTTTTAAAAAAGCAAAGGTACGGGAATATTACACACTTACCAACCGGAGCTATCGACTCTGTTTTAGCGACTCTATCGATAAAACAGATTTATCTCTCGGCCGATAAAACAGTGCCCGTTATGATATGATAAAGTAAAATGTAAACGAAATATTTAAACGAAATGCAAACCAAAAGTTGTGGTTGAAATGTCTTTTCGTTTTTTTGTTTTGAAAAAGAAAATTGACCCAGTCGGTAATACTGTTTCCTGCGCGATAATTTGATTGCCGATAATATTTGGAGTTGAATATTTGGTCGGCATTTTTTTGTGCCCGTAATTTTGAGTTTATATAGTGAGGATTTTGTATATCAACTATTGATTGCGTGTTGGACGGTACTCTAAGTGTTGCAGATGGCGTGGCACTCGCTTTGCATTGGTTGACGTCGTTGGGTGGCGCCACCTGTTGGGCATCTGGTCGCGGAGCCAACGGTTGTCTGGATTCCCCGTCACCACTTAGACCCCCCAGATTATCATCTGCAGTCATGATTGGTCCTGTGAAACTAATACATACACACGCAACACACGCAAACAACGTGTCCCTATCCCTGACTCGAGTCTTTCAACTTTGTCTTTGTCTTATTTTCGTTCTTTTATGTTTATCTTTTATTTTACTCTAATTTTTCTTGATTCAATTATTTTCTGTTATTTTTTTACTTGTGTACGTTAAGCGACGAATAATGATGGAATGATTCAATGAATAAGACTCGAATTCTTAAAGATGACTCCTTTAATCGCAGTTTCAAATTTACATTCCAATTTGGATGTAACTTAAATCATTTATTCGATTGCAATGATAAATTAAACTAAAACTTACTACTACAATCTAATGTTTGATCAAATTTTCATAGAAATATTAAAATTGAAAACTGAAAATAAAATGATGTTCCCAATTTAGAATCGAAAATTCGAATACTACAATAATTTTAGAAGTCATCTTGACTTTGAACTTAAGTTGGTTCAAGATCCAGTAAGACCTTGTGCTTTTTTTTTTTGAGTCGAGGTCGAGCGAAGGGCAAACTAACTTTGAGTGAATTTTGAATGGCTTACCACCACAAATCATCTAGTGACTTTTCCCTCCCGTCTCGACCCCGTCCCCCTCCCCAGGACTTACCTTTTGTTCCTTCGTAGGTCCAGCACCAGGTCGCTCATGATAAAATGGATAGTCAGGAGCAGTGTAATCGTACTGCCATTCGATGAAGTGATTGGCTATATCAAAACCACGATAATTGTACGAACAATACTCGAAGTCGATGAGAACCAGCTCGATTTTCGATGTGTTTTGCCGTAGCAGAATATTGCCTTCCTGCATGTCGTTGTGACAGAATACCACTGGATATTTGTGCTGATTTACAATTGACCTGAAAATGATTATTTTTTAAGTAAAACATTTTTTTTCATTGATATTAAACTGACTTTAAATAACTTTCAAAAGGCTTATATTTAAGACAATTAACTCAATTGTTATGATAGTTATGACCTTATGACTATCGTTACATCCAAGTAAAGAGTTCTATAATAATTTAGAATGCAAAAAATATCCTAGTTTCAACATTACTAATTCAAAATTTACGATCACTCAGCATTACTTAGCAATACTAAAACTCTAACTTGGAAAAACGTTTGTGTCAATTTTGTATAAACTAAATGCTAGTTACTCGGCAATAATAAGCATCTTTTTACTGGCAATCACAGATTTCCAATGCGTTTCTTCAATTCATATAAAAATAGGAGCAACTAACAACTATCGTATAAATGTCCACTCTGGAAAGTAGACTGAGCAATAATTGTAACATTGACTTTCATAACTATCCAATTAGTCTAATAAAAAAGATAGTTTTGTATGTATTTCACATTCTGTATATTGCTTAGTTATTTTAAGTAGAAAATTCAGTGGATATGTCCAAAGTTATCAAATTTATTAATAAAGCTTAGCATTTATTTATCTTAAACAAACTTCTGTTGAAATTAATCAAAGCAGTTGTTAGTAACAAACATTGCACTATTGTTTATTTATTCGGCAATTTGTTACTCTGTATATCACAATTATGTAAATATATAAAGCACTTCTGTTTATCGAATAAATGACAATAAACGTTATAAATAAGATCTATAAAAAGTCTCACCTAAACCATTTACATTCATGAAACAAATCCAACGACTTAATAGCATTGACGCTGTCCATGTACCTCGCATCGATATCTTCAACATTTTCTAAGATATCGGATGTAATGTCCAGCCATTTAGCCAACGTGTCCCAAAACCACGTTGGCTCTTTGCTAATTGGGACCTGCATTTTGTGTATCAACGCCATCTTTTCAGCGATCATCGAACTAAGTACCGGATCAGACAATTCCTTTGTAAGAAGTGGTCGTGCGGGAATGTATTCCTCGATTCGACCCTCCGGAAATACGCCATGTAATTTCGGTCCCAATTTTCTCTCTGACAAAAGGGTGAAAATAACGGACTCAGTGATGAGACTTTCCAGGGCTCCTTCGCCATGAACTTGTCCATAAAAGCGCAGCAAAACTTGTCGCGGTTCTCCACGTACTGGTACAGTTCCTTCAGGTAATTCTACATTGTACAACCAGTTACTCAGTCCGCCACTAAAATATAAAATATACATATTAATTATCATTCTTTTTGAATATTCATTAATTATCATTTGTTTTTGATTTTGAAATACATGTTTATAAATCAATTTTCGAAATCAACAAGTTTACGGATAAATTAGAATATATTTCAACTTGTTGGTGTTGTTTTTATTATATTTTTAGAATCCTTCATTTATATTTATATATTTCAGAATGCAATTTCAAGTTTATCAACAGAACATAAATCAATACACTTTTTGGCTGCGGAAAACAATTACACATTCAAATAATTAAATTGATTCATTTCTCAAACTGGTTTTTTGTGGTTCATAATAATGAAAGATTAAAAATGTTATCAGCAGATTATTGCACAGATAAAATAACAAAAAAAAACATCAATAGTTTCACATATTATACACATTACGATATGATTATCGAAATCTATGTCAACATAGTGTAAAAAGCATTAGTATTCTATTTACTAAATATTCATCGATTAATGTTTTCCTTCGTTTCAATGGAAATGGAAAATTTGTTGATGAACAATTTTCTTAATCTTTAACTGATAGTTCATTTTTCTCTGTTTTGATTGAATTGTTGTTTCCTTTATTCTTTGCAGGTGTTTTAATCATTATTCAAATATTTGCTCTTCACAGTGATATGCTATGAAAATGATTATTAAACACGTTGATCTTAGACAAACAATACGGAATTTTACGATGGCATAAAGAAAGTTATTGGATTTTCATACTTCTTATTTGATTTGCTCAATCCTTTTGACTCCATTGTATTTTATCGTTTATGATTGCATTAATTTTTGTAAATCCTATTTATTGAAATACATCAAAATAAAACTTGATGAAAGAGTGGGAAAAAGAAACAAGTTTGTATTTGATTTTATTCAGATAAAATGATGAATGAAGACCAACCTAATACGTTTTAAAACAATATTATCAGGCGTAACGTGTTTCCAAACTCCATGTAGATAATCGCGACAAATTCTCGCTGCAGTTGCTCTCATTTCCAAAGACTGATCGGACATCTAAAAAGAGACAGACATATTAACAAAATTCAAAAATCAATATTTCCCGAGAGACAATCAAAATTGTACATCGAAAATGATTTCTACTTTTCATGAAATTTGTAATTTATTATTGCATTATTTTCTAACCTAAAAATTTACTCTTAGATTTTACGACTTATGATTGTTAGAAATTAATGCATTCTTGAACATAAGTTTGATATAAAGAAAAGTTTAAAGAAGTGTTAAACTACTTCGACTTGCAATTGAAAAAATCAATGCCTTCGTGAATAGTTTCAGATATTAATGAATAATTTAAGTATTATATCTCCTTAAATAGTTAAAAATATATTGGAACATGAAAATGATATGAAATTATAAATCAAATTATAGTTATATTAAAGTAACGTTTTCACAGGATTTTGAAATGTCACCAAATTATGCAAAATTGCGTAACAAAACTCTGATTATCTGGTAAAGAATGTGTAAAACTAAAAAAACAAGATTTCTAAAGAAAAAAGAAAGTAAAAAAAGAAAAGGCAACGAAGCTAAAAATGTAACGACGTGTGCTCGATTACCGATTGCTATTTAATGTTTTATGTATATAAATAAGTCAACGAATGTCCGCCGTTGGGCGCAGCCATAATATCACGATAACTCCTCGCAGACTAACGTCGCGCGAAGCATATAGGAAGAGCCTGCAAATTGCGGCGTTTGCGCGCTATCCGGCGATCAATATTCGCTTACACGTGTGCTATCCTATTTTATTTCGTCCATTTCCATCTTTGCTTTTTCGATTTCGAATGTTTAATTGGCTGATCGAAAATGCTAATATTCACTTTTTAGAATGAAAGAAGCGTTCTTCTATTTTAAACTTTATTACTCTCATCACTATTTTCATTTTATTTTTAGCTTTAATTTTAATCATACGTAAAAAAAGATTTTTTTTAATTTTACATTATCTATTTTAGGTAATTATGAGCAAGTTTGATGAAAAATATGGATTTTTACTATACAATTTTGTTAATGTTCAATATTTAAATTTAATATATAAATATCAATATATTTTTTTAATGTTAATAAGTATTGATGATTAGCTATTTTTACTAAAATGTTTGTTAAATATCAATACTTCGATATAAAGTCTATTAAACAATAACACTTTGCTATAACTTTTATAATTTCTTGTGTAACATTTTAAGATAGGATTATCGTGTAGTAACGTATCATATATGGGTTCCATTTTTAAAATATTTTACACTTTTTTAAAGTCAAATGTACTAAAAAATGAAATACACTACTTCTTAGCTAAAATCTACGTTTTCTTATATTTTTTTTATTCATTTAACTAAAATTGTTTACAATATATGTTTACCTTTTTTTATCATTTACAGTCAAAATATCATGAATTTAAGGTGATTGCTCAAGTGCCTTTTGTTTATATAAAACCAGTTCGGTTACGGTGCCGAGAAATAGAGTTTGTTTATTACAAAAATTAATCCAGCAATTCCTAAAGAATAGAAGAATTGCTGGATAAATTTTGGTAATAAACAAACTTTATTTCTGGACACCGTAACCGAACTGATTTTATGTAAACAAAGGGCACTTGAGCAA
>JABFPJ010006690.1:0-10657 GCA_022817425.1 Gryon sp. ZL-2020
TATCCTTGTTCTACACAAAATTTCAATCATAGTTATGTAAAAATATTCGATGTACACACCAAAATAGTTATTAACTTTAAGTGTTAATAACTAATTAATGCGATGTGATTGAGAAAAAATAAAAAAAGGTTTTTTCTCTGCGTAAAATTCTCTATACAGAGAACTAAATTTCATTCTTGCCAGAAAAAAATGTTTGAATTTTGTCGCACAGTGTAATTATTATTAATATTGATAAAAGGGCATTGGAGCGGGGATGAGGGGGTTATGAAATTGATTCGGTTAAATCAAATGTAAGTCAACGAGTGTCAATTGATCGGCATTTATGGAGTCGAGAGAAGTGATTAGAGCAATTCGGGGGATACCAGTTTTTCTTTTTATCGGCGATGCATTTTCAAAGGATTCTTTGAGTTTGGTTTTTGCAAAGGCTTAATTAATTTTGCAATTTTTTAATTTTAACATTTTTTGTATATTAGAATAAAGAGTCATATTATTGATAATTATTTATGTTATCATGAATAAATAATGATTTTGTAATATTTTTATAAAATGCAAAACTTTTGTTTTTATCGGAAAACCCTTTTTTATGTAAAATGATTATTTTGATATTAATTGAATTGTATAATAATATAATTTGTATATTTGAAATATTAAACAATGAAAATTTTGACATTTGTTTGTATGTCTTTTACATCAGTATATTTTTGTTAAAAAAATGTATTATGTGATTTATAAGAACCATTGTGCAGCCTTGAGAGTAACTAACAAATTTTTAATTTGTACCGACGGGCAAAGTGAATTCAATAGTGTTAGTCACTTGAGCGATGAAGCACTGCATACGTACTTCGTTTTATAAAAAAGTTATTGTTTATATTCTGTAAACCGTATTCAAAACCATTTTTTTGTATTTTTGATAACAGGATGAAACATTAGCATTTTATATTGCAATATCATTGCATTTTTTACTTATTTTTTTGTGTCATTCATCGAGAAAAAGTTACTTCAAATTAAGTGTTGTTGATTAAAAAAAATATTTTTTACAAATAAGATATTATACCTTTCTTCTTTATTCATTTAACATTTTTTATAATTCATCCATCAAATTCACATTTGAAAAAGTTAACTGTTTCTTTCTATTTTGTATTTTAAAAGTATAAATTATTTAAAGCGAAGCAATAGCTTATTTTATTGATGATTTATTATGAACTTTTCATGATTTTATAGACTTTACATTTATTATTAACCGGAATATATACTGATTTTCTCCTTCTTGAATTACTTTGGAAGCGACGGAGATATAGCAACCTTTTTTTTAAGAATAAATATAATAAATTTAATTTCGAAAAAAGGAAAAGATTTTGTTTTAGACATTCATAAAGCATTTCTTGAAATATTGAAAAATTTCTCTCTAAAAAATAACTAAATAAAAATAATAATAATAATAATAATAAATTTTAAATCAAATATGGATGGATAATTAAAGTTCCAACGAAAGTAAAACTTTTCAAAAAGTTTTATATTTTTAAATTTATTTGTTATTTTTTTCATTTGTTTATTCTTTAATAATTTCATTATGATCAACCTATTTTCATTTAATTATTATTATTATTTAATTATTTTTAATTAATCGGTAGTATTTATTTACATCAAAGACAAAAATTCTTGCAAAACTGAAATTAAACATTGTTTTAACCATACTAAAAAGTCAACGTTCTTTTGCAAACCCTTTATCCCAAAATTATATCCTAATATATTATATACACGATATATATCCAAAAACCGTATTGGATATATATCGTTGCAAAATACACGGAAGAAACAAAATATCAATTTTTCCTATTTTCTCTGGCAGAGCATTTTTTAATGAAAATTATGAAATAAATCTGAATTTTTCCTATTTTTTCGTGGAATTTTTTGGAATGTTATTTTTATTTGGAATGGTAATAAATTGGTATGTAAAAATGGAATGATAATAAAAATATGGTAATAAATAAATTAATTAATTGGAATGGTAACCTCTGGGGTTACCCTACTAGAAAAAACAGGCAAAATTCATTTTTTTTTGTTTTTTTACGTGCATAAACAATAAATATAATATTCAATCTTATATAATATAATCTTAAAAATATAATCTTATATTTTTGGATATTGTTATCAATTATTATTGTTTTTTAATTATTTTCGCATGTATTTTCGTTCGAAAGGGTTTTATTTTATATATACACATATAAAAAATTATTCTCTCGAAATTTACAATACTCTAGATAGTAACGATAAAATCTATTTTCTGTAATTTTTACAATATGATTTGAAAACAAACTACAAGCAAATTATTAACTATTACCATACTGTATAGTAATAACTCAAACGATTCTAATATTTTGATTTATATTAATATCGCCAAAATTACCAAACAAAGATTTAGTATTTATTATAGTAATTTTTGAGGCAATACTATTCTTAGTGCAGCCAGTGATGATGTAACTACATACCCTTACACGAATTACTTTGCAATTTTATATTCATTAATTTTATAATAAACATTTTGAGCGTAACTTAAGAAAAAAAATGGAAGAAAAGTAGGAGAAAGAAAAAGAGCAAAATATAGCAGAAGGGAGAGAGAAAGAGAAAAAGGAAATATTGTATACTCTGAAGATACGCTGTACATTGACGTGTGCAGAGATATACCTCAATACAAATACAGTTTCATCTGTCGAAGTGCATAGCGGATCGAAACTCGCGAATTGACAAACATGGCGTATTGCAGCGTTGTGGGAGGGTTTACTTCATGTTTATGTTTATTTAGTTTGATAAGATTTTAAGTGAACGCTGACGCGGTGGTCTTTGCACTCTGAAATCTGAAATTCGTGTTTTCTAAAATAATTAAAATATTTGTTGTCGCAAAAGATATTATCTCAATTCAATTAATTTAACAAAATTATTATTTATTCCATATTTTTTTATTATTTCAATTTTGTTTCCTTTTAATTCCGACTAAGTCATTTGGGAGATTATTTATTGTTAATCAATATGGTTGTTTATTTCTGATAAACAATCGAACTAAAAATTAATTAAACTAATGACTTCGGATGTATAAATATGATGGAAAATGGGGTGCTAAATTGCAAAAGTAAGTCTTGGGTGCTTGAACCGGGGAGACATTTAGGGGTAGAGTTTGGGTTCTCGGCAACACGCCGAGATCATTTAATGGTTTTGATACGATAAAGGGATAAGATTAATTTGCTTGTGAATCAAAAAGCATACGAATAAGCAATTATCACGCTACTTGTTGAAGACCCTTGTTGTTGGCGACGTGTGCTTTATCCCCACCAATGCAGTTTGATATAAAGAAAGTAAATACTCTCGCTGCAATTTTCGGTCGGCAAAAGTGTGTTTCAGTCGACGTACGTTACTTATTATTTCACTGCAATCCCTAACGTGCCAATTAACGGCCGAACGATAAAACACTTCGAGTTCAAATTTAATTTGACTCACAAGTATGTCCTCAAACAATTTCAAGTGCCTATATATAGTCGCATAATTCATACTCAATTTAATTATTTTTTTATTATACAAATATTTTTGAAAAAAAAAAGGAGAAGCCAAATTGCATTTATCAAAGTTTAACGTAATAAATCAGAATATATTCCTTAGAAAAAGACAAATTTTTTTGTTGCTGGTTGTGTTGTTATTTCGGGGTTGGCGTACAATAATATAGTATAGCTAAATAAAAGCGGTGACTTCAATTTGATTTATGGGTATTGAAACCGAATCTAAAGAAGAATGAATCTGTTTTATACAGAATCATTCTTTGTTACTAAAATAACTTTTTTTTTCGCTAAAGTCCTGCAGGAATGTGATATTATCAGACGAATTAAACACAGTTCGGTTCAGTTGTTATTTAACAAGATTTATTTGCAAATATTTTTCAAAGATGGGACTTGAAATCGCACTGAAGAATGACAATTTTTAATGTATGAATAATATTTTTGCAAAAGTCAAACATTTTTACAAATTGTAAACTTCAGGAGATGACATTTTTTTTTCTCCTATTTGTCGAGGCATTTCTCATTTTTGTAATTGTGTCATTGAGCATATAAAAATGAAAAATTATGATTGCATTTTATCTCTGCGATGGGAATCTTGAATTTCGGCGCCGAAGGGGTCGCGCGCGTCTTTTCTATACCGAGAGAGCCAACTCTTCGAAATAAGTGGTGAAATTAAGGTTTAAGTGAAATCAGCTAAAGTTATTAAGCCATACAAAAATTTCCGGAATATCGTCTTTTCTTGCAACTTTATCGAATTCTCATCTTAACCAATGTTAGTTCACCCTCGTCTGAAGCTACGACGTCGGGTGCCGTCGTTTGATAGTTGCAAACTGAGGGAAACTCCTCGAAATCATTGCATTATTTTTACGTTCCTTCTTGTAAACAACACGTTAAACTGTATGTGAATTAAGTATTGAAATAACTTAACAATGTTTTTACGATTTTATATAAAACAAATTATTTATTTATAAAATCTGTAAATGTCTTTTGTTGTAAATTTACAATTCTTAGCAACAAAATTTTGTTAACGTAAGACATTTTTCAGATAAGATTTTTAACAAGATTATTTTTTCAGTGTAAATTAATTTAAGAACTTAATAAATAAACATGATCAAATATTGGTAAAGATTTTTTCGTCTAATTTGCTTTACTTAAATTTAAAATATATTATTGATTTAAAGTTCCCGCGTCGCACTTTGGCTTTTAAAATTCATTTCACGAATTCCCAATAGGTGGCATAATTTCTCGAAAGTGCAAATTAACAAATGAGAAAGTAACTAGATATAATTTTGCAATCTATAGAATTGCATATATATATTAATAGAATATAATAAATTATTGAATTATTAAATTTGAAAAACTCACCGATGCAGGAAAGATGGAATCAGCAAGATATGTTGTATCTTCAAATGCACTATAAACAAAAAATAAAAAATATTAAAATTACTTAAAATTAATAATAATAAAATTATTGATTGCATTTACTTATTATTATTCAAAGGATTGTTTAAAAATTACTTAACACAAATTAATCATACCCAAAGGCATTTTTTTAGTTTATTTAAATCATTTACTAGATAAGAAGATTAGATTTGTACATTAAATTGTACTATTATGAGGTAAAGTAGAATAAAATGTATTATATAAAGCTTTTTTAACAAAATGAAAAAACAACACAAATAGACAAACAATTTGAGATAATGAGAAATGTAGATTTGAAGGCGAACAAAAATGAAAAGAAATCAAGGGTTATGTAACAAAAGAGCCAAAAATAAAGACATAAGGGAGTAACGACGTGTGGAAAATGAAGCAGTAAATGGAATACAGAATACATTCATCAGTTTCGTCATTTACATTACAATAAAATTGTGTCCAATGTAAATATTAATTTTTTGTCTATTATTTCTTAATCGAGTTAATCAAATATATTTGACTTGGAAAAAGTGTTGTAATATAAGAAATACGAATATTTAAACTCATACCATCATATTCCCTCGTTGATTCTGCTGATATTATATCTTTTATAAATTTAAAATTAATACAAAATATTTTACAAATTGAAACACTTTTTTTATTTTTCATTTCTACTCACCATTTATTCATTCTTATATTAAATCTTGAGTATTATTTTTTTTCTATTCTTTTTTTTTCTTTGTATTTTTTTTCATTTAATAATGCACATAGAGAATACTTATCGAACAATAATCACTACCGCTGCAAACTAGTATGTCGCCTAAACTTTTCTGAAGGACAAAAGATTTAAACGCTTGGGTGCTTATTTCGTGTCTGTGTTTGACATTTGAGACGACGATTCGAGAGATCGTTCTAAGCTCTGTGCAAATATAATGATTCTGACATCGCTTTTTACTGCATGTCAATTGCGCTGAGTCTTCAGCACACCTTCTGTGAGTAGCTTATTTGTATGCAATAAAGCCTTCGGTCTCATTACAATTTCCCATAGTTTATTAATAAATTGGAACGTTTCATGTCAATTTCAATTGCAAAAATTTCCTCAATCAATCGATAAAAACGACCTTTTCTGTCGATTAATATTATAAATTTTATAAATTGATAGAAAAATTATAGTTTTTCAGCAGAATAATCATCAACTATTCAAAGCAAATGCTAAAATAGAAAACGTAAATACACCACATTTGTAAATATTATGAAAAGTTTATTTATAAACATAACCAAGAATGTAAACATAACACTGTATTTCCATAAATATAAACATACACGACATTGTAAACATAAATATTATGACAATTCTGTTTATAAACATGAACAACAATGTAAACATAACACTGTGTTTCAATAAATGTGAGCATAAACATCATTGTAAACATAACATTGTTGTTTCAATAAATGTAAACATAAACAATATTGAAAACATAAATATTATGAAAAATGTATTTATTACATGAACAACAGTGTAAACATAACATTGTGTTTCAATAAATGTAAACATAAATAACATTGTAAACATAAAGATATGTTGTTTAAGTTAAAATGAATGTAAACGTAAACAACACCGTAAAGAAAAAATGCGTTTTATTGAAATCAATGTAAATAAACTTACAAATGTGTTTATACTGAAATAAATATGTAAACAATGGTGCTTTCTTTCGTATACTCAATGCAATGTAATTTTTACAGAGCCGGCGGAAATATATGTGACAGTGCTTTTACGGATACATTACGTATGCAAAGCATGTCAAATACGTCAACCACAGGTGGAGGAGGAGTTGGACCAATGGGCGTACCATTGGGTAGTTCTTTGACAGCAGCAGCGAAAAAAATTCAAGCTGATCACATAAAGAGACCGATGAACGCCTTTATGGTTTGGTCGCGGTTGCAACGCCGAAAAATAGCACATGAAAATCCAAAGATGCACAACAGTGAAATTTCAAAAAGACTTGGTAAGTATTCAGTAGTTGAATAAGTTTTTTTTTAATAATGTAAATTCAATACTACTGTGCTATGTTGTTAAGTATATAAAATAAAATAAATTCAAAAAATAAAAAATATAAAAATGTATATTAGATTTGAATACATTTTCAAATTGTTATAAAATAAGGTTTTTATATTTGTAAGTAATTTTTTATTTAATACATGCAGTTTCTTTTCTAATCGAACGAGGAATATCGTATCGTTTGTACGTTTTACAACAAGTGATTTTTATTTTATTGTAATTTTAACTTTTAAATTTGTAAACTAATTTTTAAAATAATTGCAAAAAATGAAACAAATGAGAAAAAATGAACATAAAACAAAAATCACGATAACACCACTCCAGGTTTAAAAATACAAATTTACTCTTCTGTTTATAAAAAAATTATTTAAAAAAAAGCAAATGCTTTTCATCATTTCATGTTATTAAACAAAAAAGCAAATACAACTTTAATTCTTTTCTCCGCATTTATTAAGCGCTCAAAAATTCCTCTTTAATTTATATTATTTTCTATCGTACACATATATTTCATCCGTTAATATTGTTCATGAACATTTTCTAAGAAAAAAAAACTGTTGTACTGAGTTTATATGAAAAGCATATAATTTATGTTTTTCGAGCGTATTTTTAATTATTCTCGAAACAATGCAATATTATATATGTATAAACGTTATTACAGTTATTAATATTTCATTCGAAGAAGCAAGCAGGTTTGAGTACAACATTCATATTGTAATGGTATTCAAATACATGAAAATGGCTTTGTTCTTTGCTTCTATTCAGAGTATCGATCGTCGTAATTTCTCTTTCGTTTTTCTGTGAATAATTCTTTTTTGTCTGTCACATCTGAATTTCTTTGTACATTAATGTGAAAGAAAAGAAAGGTAGAGAAAGAGAGAAGGCATGATATTGATAAAGATAAAAATGAAGAACGGGAAAGATGGAAGAATGTGAAGAAAGCTAGGGATATTCATGCAAGCAATGGTGTTTGTAAAGCTAAACTGAAGAGAGGAAAAAGATAAAGACACGCAGGAGAGCTTTCATTTTGATGAAGTATTTCTGTTACTTGTCGAATTCTCAGCACACGTCGCTATTACATGCCCACACACATCCAAATCAACTTACTTTTGCACTAAACTCAAACAAAAATTCCACAGACACAGTTCGTTAATCAAGATTTGATTTCGTATACACTCGAGCGAATATATTTTAAAAGTTACTTTTTTGCATACACCCGCACCAAAGTGAACTCTAATTAAAGGAATCTATTAAATTCCATCAAAAGATTTTAAGTACTCATTCATAATTTAGTATTTATTGCTGATTCTAAGGACAATGTGGATATTAATGTAGAGTATTCAAATACATTCTTTTGAAACGGAAATGTGACTTAAAAAGTGGTAATAATTAAAATTTAAATAACAAATTTGGCAGACAAATGACTTTTTTTGGGGAGACTTTTTTGCAATGATTAGCAAATATTTTATGAAAAATAGTTTATTCAAAGAAATGTTTTTGATTTTTAGTTAATTTTGAAAATGATTAGAATCATTTTCGCGGAATTGGATATATTTATAGTAAACTTTTATAATTAGAAAGTAAGATTTAAGTTGACGGTTAAGAAAGTGTTTTAACATAATTTCTTATTTCAACATTGAAAATTATAATAATTATAATCTTTTTCTGCATTTAAAAAATAAAATATGCATTTTTCTTCTTTTTTCTGGCAAATTGACCCCAGAGGGATAGCACTCATAAAAATTCAAACAAAAAATGGGAAATTTGTTAATGTTTTTATTACAATTTGCAAAATCTGAATTTTTCCTATTTTTGCACGCAAAAAACAAAAATATGACTCCAGAGGAACGACATTCCAAAAAATGCCGCGAAAAAATAGGAAAAATTCAAATTTATTTCGTAAATTTGTAATAAAAACATTGTAAAATTTCCCATTCTTTATTTGAATTTTTGTGAATGTCATTCTTCTCGGATCGTTCTGCCAAAGAAAATAGGAAAAATTTATATTTCTGTGGTTTTTTATATAATATTGATATGGATTTTTAGTATATTTAACATAAATATATACTAAAGATATAAATAAAGACATAAATATACTATAATAAAATTATATATGAATGTAGCAGCATTTAGTTAACACAATTTTTTTCAATGTCCTAAACTGCTATTTAATTTTAGTAAAATTTCATATCAAATGCTTCCCAAAAGTGTGAAATCTGATTTTTACGATCCCATTTTGAAAGAAAAATTAAAAAATCTCAAAAACAAATCAATAAATATGCATCTTTTATATTTTTCAGAAACATAACCACATTTTCCATTACAATTATTATTAACTTTACATCCACTTATTGGATAGTTTTAACGAAAACCTCAACAAATCTTGAAAATCGCAATCCATTCATTTTCACTGTTAACATGTTAAATTCACACGTTCTAAACATACGTATGTTATTTTTTTAACTTCCGTCCCTCTTGGTTTGTGCATGCGCTTGCGAGTTGTGCTTATACTCGAGTATTGAACGCTTGTCAAGAACGACAGGTTGAAACATTGTTCCGGTACCAAGAGTGATTACATTCTGACATAGCTAATCAACAGTATAAAGATACACACAAGTCAAACTAAAATTGCTAAAGCACTTTGCTATTTTTGCAAACTTTAATTCTTCAATTTAAAAATTAACTTAAACTTGTTGTAATGTCTTTCTTTCTATTCATAGTCGGCAAATTGCAACTCAAAATGACAACTAATTTATTTGAAATTTTGTAAATAAACTTTTGGAAGACGGAAAAAAGGACGAAAAAAGGTGCGAATTGAAAATTGTAAAGAGGATGTTCGGTTAGCCTGAATATTTCATCATCTCATTTTGCTTTTATTGATTTTGCAAGACCAGGTGGCACTAAGCAAAATCCACCTCTACCGTTATCCATTAATTAACAGGCTTTGTGTTTATAAATGATGTTAAATAAATGGCTTTGTTCGATGAAGAAAGTACTGAAAAGCAAAAGCCATTATGTTTTAAGCTCACTCGGTGTCTGAAAATACTGGAAGAGGAGGAAAATACTGGAGAACGCACCTACTAATACTAACGACTTTCCACTTTCCTCTCTTTCTCATGTACGCCATTGCATTGTTCCACACAAATACTTCCTCTCTCTTTCATTTTTGTATTTCTTCGTCATTGTTTATATCTACATTTTTCTCTTTTTCTCTCGTCCCCTTTCTCTTTTCTTTTTCTTTGTCTTTCTTTTTTTGCGCCAATCAACTTTCATTTATTAAAAAATTGTATATTCGATGTACAAGAATTGCAACAAAAAAGTGACAATTTGCATCTTCTCGTGTTGTTTGAAATTCTTTCAAACTAATTACAAAGCATTTGATCGTTCATTTTTAATGTTAGATTTATGATCTTTAAAAATGAGGAAAAGTAATATCAAAAGTGTGTTTGAATTATTTTAATAAAATATTTTTCATTTTGAGATATGTCATTTTCAAAATGCAAATTTTATTTCCAAAAAAATAAGATTTGTAAATATTACAAATGAGTGTAATTTTTATTTCATTTTTTGTTAAATATTATAGTTCTGTAATATTTTGAATTTAATCTTTTAGTGTTAAATGAATGAAAATTATGTAAAATAG
>JABFPJ010006692.1:0-10655 GCA_022817425.1 Gryon sp. ZL-2020
ATCCATGTAAGAAGAATATATGGTCAATTTATGGTCAATATTTGATCAATATATCATTTTTTAATAATATATTATATATACATATTTTTTTTATGTATGAACAATATATGATCCCTTGAAGTAGGCACTCGATTTTACTAAATATGAGAAAGTATGTGTACGTTTTGTATAATCAATCACAAATATATTTATCACAATCATTTTCGCCTATTAATTTCATGACTATAAATAATGTTTCATAAAACTGAAATAACATGAAAAATGGCTTTGAATTTTTTAAAGTATAAATTCAAAATGGTTAATGCAGTTTTCATCTTCCAACGTATTTATCGCCCGAATTGTGTTTGACTCGCGTTTTAGTTCTGGCAATGTATATTTTATATCGCATGTATTTTACCTGTCGAAAATATATCAATTAATATTTAAAAAATAACTGAATAATATCATTTATAACGGAAATACTGTAATAATAAATAAGTTTATTTGACGAATTATTTTTACTTTATTTTTGAAAGCTTTTTTGTATGCATCATAAATTGTTAATGAAATAATATTATTTCCATTTGTACAATTTCACTTACATTTATTTAAATTGTTGAATACTTTTTTTCATATTTGTTTATGCGAATTAAAAGTATTCATTTTTTGTGTTTTTTTAAACCGTAAATAAAATAAATATTTTCTATTGTTTATTAAACAAAAAAATTTATTTCCATTCAAACATTGAAATTATATATAAATTAAATATCCAAAAGGAAAACAAAGTCAAAATAATTTTTTTTTTCAATTACACAATCAATTTCTGTAATTTCCGATTAAATAATTTGTTCCAAATTGTAATTTTCACGTAATGTGTCTTGTTTTAAGGAATATTATCACAGCATTGTAGAATATTACAAGACTTGAGCGGAGATTTGAAGCTAAAAGCAAGATGTAAATTCCACACTTAAGATTTATGTTACTTAGCAGAATATCAAGATTGATTTGATCTTGACTCACATTTTTACATCTTAAATCAGATGTGAGAAATCAGATGTACGAGTGCCGCCTATGAAATAAATGAACAAAAAAAAATCTCTTTTAATATATTTCATACGCGTAAAATATAAATAATTTCATACACAATGTGTCATAAACGTATGATTAAGCATTTTTCAAAATTAATCATTCACAAAGGCAAAAAAAAAAAATTATTTGTCACGTGCAACATAAAACACCTTCACATTTATCATCCCATAAAATAGCCATAAATGAAATCAAATAATGCTCAGAATGAAAAATGTATTATTGATAAATCGTGTTCACGTTGCAATCCTTTTTTTTTTAATTTCATCGACTTAGCTGTAAAAGATATTTGTTCAGCTATCAAGATCGCTAAATTTAATCTCTAAGCAAACATTTATCTCAACTTAATGTTGTGTTGGGATAGATTAATGGATTACATTTTAGCATGAGCTTAGTCATTTTGTAATTCCGTCTATTACAGGCAGGAACATTTCTATCCTTTATATATATTAAGCTGAAAACCTTTACTGTAAAAGCTATTCCCACATTATAATTTCAATCAGCGAACGAAAATGAATTGTTCTAAATGTCAATAACAGCTATGTTAAACAAAGTTTATTTCAGTTAGAAATAAAAATGCAAATTGAAATTTGCATCACATTTAAAAAATGATTCAATCATTGTACTTATTAAATTAATTTAATCAATTATAATAATAATAAATAATTAATTAGATGACTTGAAGATTTACTTAATCATTCATCTAAAACGAAATCGTTACTAAGAGCAAATTTTGAATGAATCATAAAACAGTGACATTTGAAATCAATTTCCTCTGAAAGAAAAAATAAGTTTTTTTGTCATCTCATAATTACGTATCAAAATGCAAAAGCAGCATGAGTTTTGTAAGGTTTTGTCCCTTAAAAGTTTGTATTATATATTCGAGCATAATGGTCGAATCGACTTGGTGCGTTTAGCCTTTCAAATCAGCCTACGCATCGTCTGCAAGTGCCTTTCACGAGCTCGTAAATGTTATTTATCGACAAATACAATAATAATCATTTTACTATAATTTAACACCGCATCCCTCTATCGTCCTGTGCAGTAAGATTTTCCATATATTTAAGATAATCAACGATACAAAACGAGAAATTTAACTGGATATGCCATGTCCAAAACCTGGCCCTGGTCAAGTTTCAACCGGGCATCCTTTATTAGTATTATTCCTTGCGTGGCCCAGGCTAGAGCCTAGTTTTTGAATAAACTCTAGTTACAAAATAATAGGGCAGCTCCAGAAAGGCCTTATTAATACCTTAATAACTAGGTCTTATTAATACCTTAATAAGTAAGCCTTATTAAGGTATCAATAATATTTTATTGTAATAAGTTAGGCCTTATGAAGGTAAGCCCAAAAACGTGACCTTCTGATTTCCTAAATAAGCCTAATACGGGCCTATGTGGGTCCCCTGTTTTTGATTAAATTCCCTCGTAAAAAGATAGTAGGGTAGCTTTAGAAAGGCCTTATTAGTACCTTTATAAGTAGCCTTATTAATATCTTAATAAGTAGGCCTTATCAATACCTTAATAAATAGGCTTTATTAAAACCTTAATGAGTAGGCCTTATTAAGGTATTCATAATACTTTACCTTAATAGGTTAGGCCGTATTAAGGTAGTAATAATACCTTACCTTAATAAGTTAGGCCTTATTAAGGTAAGGTATTATGACCTTATTAAGGCCATGTTATTTGTGATACATGGGTGTCATTGAGCTCTGCTCTGGTAACCATGTTGTAACCACCTTGAAATCAAATCTCATAAGAAAATTTCTTTTTTTTTAATAAAAGGTAACGCAGTCAGGCCTTATCTGGGCCAAGTATATAAAGACTGTGGGGCACATACCTGCTTCCATGATTCCTGGCTAAGAGATAGTATGTAGGTATGGTATATTTTTGGCCAGGCCACACTTCCACCTTGTAATAATTCATCATTGCCCGCACAACAAAAAATGTCTGGCAAAAGTATGGCCAAGGGCTGGATATTGATCGCGAGCCAAATTCTCGCCTTTTTATTGCCAGAATAGTGCCAGACTGTTCCCCAACTTTTACCAGATTTAGTTGGCAACTTGGGTATACTCGGGTAACAAAATGGCAGTAATAGAGCAGAAGTATGGCACGCGAATATCAGCCAATTTTTTGCCACGATTTTGCCATACTTATGCCAGATATCATTTTTGCGCGGAAAAATACATCTATTTGAATGAACTAATTGATAAGCGAATGGAATGTTGAGGTTAGCTTAGTAATAGTTGTTGTTAGGGTCCCATAATGGCTTCCCTGTTTAATTCACAAGGGCAATTAAAGGCTCAGCAAAGGTTTAAACCGGGTCTTTATTTGGAATATAACGTCTCAAAAAGGGCAGTAACACGGCCAACTTGGTTCGCGATCATCGTCCAGCTTTTTGCCACGATTATGCCATACTTATGCCAGATATCATTTTTGCGCGGGTAATAATTGATTCATTATTCAAAATTCCATAAAATTTCAGCTAAAAGTCATACCGTGATAAACTCACTTATTATTATAGATTTTCTGTTTCTCATTTGTGTACCTTTTTAGTCCGCGTGACATGTGCATAAACCTATAATAGGTACGATTAATAAGAAGTTATTTAATTAATAATAGAGTTGGAAGGAAAAAGTGAAGCCAAACATTAGAGATGCTGTATGGGAGATTTGAGCTTATAATTTCATTAGAAACGTAATTAATGAACGCTCTGTTTTAATAACATCTTATCAAGTTATTATAACGACCTTAAAAGCGACACGATTTTACGTCGTGCAATGAAAATGCACCGATGACAACTTAATTGGCCGCTTGTCTCCATTATGTCAACAATATTACGGCGCACAAAAATGCATAGTCAAACAGCGATGCAACAAAAAAATTGTGCACAAAGTGGAAAGCGTTTTTGCAAGCTTCGACCCATTGTAAATCATTCCCCAGCATCGATTGGTAAATGATTTGCAAACATGCAATATGGTTTTGCAAACACTTCGTAAACATGTTAGCAAGGGATGAGATGGACTTTTTTTTGTTTATTTCTACTTTAAAAAAAAATTTTTTTTTTCTTTTAGAAGTAAAGTTCTACAAATTTGGGAAACAGCGACCAGATGGCGCTGCAGTTTGCCGAAAGCGGTTCCGCGGGATCGGCGACCTTTCGAGACGCGGCACAATGCGATTAATAGAAATTGCTAATGGTGGGCCTAGGCGACCTTTCGAAAACAATCGATCGTCATGCAGGTCTCTTGCGCTTGCGCCCCCGCTCTCGCGAAGCAAGCCTTCCGAGTGAAAGTCAACTCCGTGCATTGGTAGCATTCTGCAGTTTCTTCGTCGTCGATCGCTGTAACGAAGCGATACTAAAACCTCTAAGTGGGTCAGCAACAGACATTGCACCACCTTTAGCACGACTATGAATTTCGCCAGTCGCATATCCGGTCGGTTTTAAAGTACCGCCGAAGTTAGTTGAACCTAAACAAGATTTAAACATTTTCTTATCTTATTGAAACAAACAATTTAGATTTTAGGTTTATTCTTAATAAATAAAAATAGAACTATTAACTTTTATAATTAAGAATAACTCTAACTCTAATTTTTTCAATAAGATAGGAAAATGTTAAGGTCATAATATCGTTATGACGATGAAAATAAAAAGAACCTAATAAAAAGTTATTGTCCATATATTGTCCATATATAAAATATATATTAAGAATATATTATTCAAGAAATGATATCACAAATTGAGGATATATTGGCAATATATTCACCATATATGGATCATATATGGACCCCTTATTGACCATATATGGTTCATATATAAACCCCTTATTGACAATATATGGATCATGTATGGACCACATATGAGCCATATGTTGATCATATATTGTCCATATATGGATTACTTGTTTTTCAATATATGCATCAATATATGACCTATAGATGGACCATAAATTGTCCGCATATACAACATATATATGACATATATACAACATATACATACAAAATATACAAAAAAATATATATTTATCCTCTTTCGATCATATATTAATCATATTTCGATCATATATGGACCATATATTGACGATGCGTCAATCATACTTGGGCCATACAATAAACACATATCGATCACATATGGATCATACATTGACTACATATGAACTATTTATTTATTATCCATATATCGATCATATTTGGACAATTTATTAACCACATTTCGATCACATATGGACCATATGTTGACCTTATATGAATTATTTATTAACCATATTTAGATTATATATGGACTATATATGAACTATATATGGACTATATGTGGACTATATATATGGACCATATGTTGATCATATATGAATTACTTTTTTTCAATATACGGGTCATTATATGACCCATACATGAACTATATTTTGGTCATATATAAACCATATATGAATTACTTTTGTAAAGTGTGAATATACTGCCAGCATATGATACATATATGAAAATATGCAATATGCAATATGCAAATCATCAAATTATTGTTGATGATTTGCATACACATAATGTCAATATATTAACACTATATGATTTACAGAAAATATTATATTGTTAATATAATGACAATGTATGATTCTTTGTACTAGAGAAGAATTAATAAGAGAAATAATATTTCTATTGATGTATCGACTGACCATATTTGTATCATACTTTTTTTTTGTTAATATACATGTAACGAATAAAATACTTAATTAACATTTTAGAAAAGCGTATCACATGTAGGTTTATCGAGTTTACGATCAAACTTGTTTACTTCGAAAATAGATCTAGACAGATTTCAGTGTGTCATAACAGACCTAATTAGTTTTAAGCATGGAAGATAGATAAAATCGAAACAGTATTATTATTTGAAAATGCAATACCAAATATATTTCCATCGCAAAATGACGTGTATATTTGAATGGGCACATTTGAATTGAGATGTTCGTTAAATATGTTATCAAAAAAAGCTTTTTTTAAAAAAAAAAAAAAAAAAAGCAGTCGTCATTTGGAAAATGGATAATTAATCGGGATTATTATTCGTCCCTGTTTATTCAGAAAATTGGGCTATTTCGTCGTAACTGTAACTTAACTTTGCATTATTATTTATCTAACAATTTATCAGAGGTAATTTCGTGAGTTTTGTATAGTTAAATTATACATACACTAATCATAATCAATATTGAAATGTATACACAAACTAGTTCATTTCAAATGATTTAATAAATACGACAATGAGTTCTATTATGACAAGAATCACATTAAAACAGCTGCACATAACGTTGCAACAATGCGTGTTTCTTGTTTTGTGACAACACAGGTATAACGCGCTCATTTTATTGATGAATTAATAATGCGAAGCGTGGGTTTTGACTGACGTTGTCAATAATTAATAATGCATCAACTTCAAACATACTAGCACTTGTTCGTAGATAAAAAGTACGAAACATGAGTTGCAACAACATTTAAATAATAGGATAGAATATTGCTTTTTTTTTGTACGTAGTTTCGTTTTCATAGCTCAATGTTTCACTTGCAATTTTTTTTTTATTTCTACTAAAAGCGATAAACATAAATTAATCATTTAGTTGGTTTGAATAATTCTTAATTGTATAAATTAATGTTTAAATTGATGTATGGTTTTGCAGATTAAAATAGTACGTACATTTATAAATATTTCCTATTAGATTTGGCATTCCTAGGAATGCCATGTTTTAGATAGATTTTAGACTCAAACACGGCCATATCGAGGCCCAAACAGGGCCATATCAAGGCCAAATCAGGGCCAATATAGGGCCTAACCAGAGCCATATCAAGGCCATAACAAGGTCATATCGAGGCCCAAACAGTCCATATCGAGGCTCAACCAGGGCCATATGAAGGCCTAAACAGGGCCATATCGAGGCCTAACATTGGATTTTATCAAATATGCCATACCGCAGGGTGGCCTCGTTAGGTCCATATTGGGAATACCTAAATTATTTCTTCCTAAATTTTCAGGAAGAAATTCAGTTCAGTCGGTTCAACTATGACAATTTACTCTCGATTTAACAAAATGATTACAAATAATGCAATTAAGATGTTATTTTGCTTTAGTAATCATTAGCGGATTATTTGTAATTTTTGAAGCAAGAAACGTTGATATTTTTGTAGCCCAGTTTGGCAATCGGTTTGAAAATCGCAACGTACACTTAATGGTATTCCCGAATCAAATGCCGCGACGTCATTGAACAGCCATTAACTGTATTAACGGCTCCATTAAAATATCTGCAGCCCACCATGTCTCAACATGTACGTGCTGCTTTGTCGATCGTTAGATCGTTCGGCAAACGCGTTTAAGCACTACTCCAACATCACTGTGCAAGCAGTCAAATTATTTCGCACGATTATCGCTAGACTCGATTCTTTTCAATGAGTACTTGCTTCAATTGATTAGGAACGACAATTAACATATATATCTATATATAAATTGACAATTGTTTTTGTAGTTTTACTTATTCTTCATCATTATTTATGTTTTATTCAAATGTTGCACAAACGCAGTGTTTTTTAAATTTAATTAATTTTCATTGCTGTTGTTTTGTTGTTGTTGTTGAACTTTTTTGTCTTTTGTTGATGTTTGTTGTTGTCTGTTGTGTTTTTGCTGTTTGTTGTTATTGTTGTTGAACTTTTTTGTTGTTTGTTGTTCCTGTTGTTGTTGAACTTTTTTTCGTTTTTTGTTGATGTTTGGTGTTATTTGCTGTTGTTGAACTTTTTTTGTTGTTTTTTATTATTATTTTTGAACTTTTTTGTTGCTTTTTGTTGTTGTTTGTTGTTGAATTTTTTTAATTTTTTGATGCTTCTTGTTGTTGAACTTTTGTTTTTTTTGTATTTTTCCTTGTCGTTATTTTTGTTGTTGTTTGTTATTATTGCTGTTGAACTTTTTTTGTTTTTTATTAATGTTTATCTTGAATTTGTTTTTGTTTATTGTTGTTGTTTGTTGACCTTTTTTCGTCTTTTGTTGATTTTTGTTGTTTGTTACGAATGAAAATATATCCAAATATATATTCAAGATATAAAATCTATATTTCATATATATATCCAAGATGTATATCGAAGTATTTGAACTTAAAAATATAGAAAAAATATAGGCGATTATATATCTAATAATTTGTTGTTTTTGAACTTTTCATGTTTTTGTTATTGTTTGTTGTTATTGTTGTGGTTTTTTATGTTTCGTGATGTTTGTTGTTGATTTTTTTGTGTCTTTTGTTGTTGTTTGTTGAACTTTTTTTGTCTTTTGTTGATGTTTGTTGTTGTTTCTCGTTGTTTTTTGTTGTATTTTGTTGTTTTTGTTGTTTGTTGTTATTTTTTAACTTCTTTTGTTGTTAATGATTCGTGTTGTTTGTTGTTGCGGTTGAACTTTTTTTTATTTCTTGTCCTTTGTTGTTATTGGACTTCTTTTAATTTGTTGTTGTTTTTTTTTTTTTGTTTTTCGTTGTTATTTTTGCTGTTGTTGAACTTGTTTTGTTTGTTGTTATTTTTGTTGTTGTTTGTTGTTGTTGTTGAACAACTTGTTGAACAAATAATTAAATTATGAAATATATATTAAAAATAATATATCTTTCCTATTGAATATGACTACTAAATTAGATATCTGATTAATCATCTGATTTAAGTTAAAAAAAAGACATAATTCATTCACCGTCTGCAAAGAAAGTATCCCATTTATTCGCAAGCAATTATTCAATTTGAGATTCACGAAAATGTTTATCAATGTGAAAATTGTATGTTTGTTTTTCTCTTTTTTTAAGTTGCTTTTTTCTCAGCACAAATCTCAGTAACTGATGAAAAAGCAGTTAGAGCGTGTAATTTAATGCCAGAGATTTGATAAAATACGACGCAGGATGCAAAAGATATTGTATATACAGAGCGCGTTTCGCATACACCGATAGCAAGTCGTGCCCCGAGAAAATCTCGACGAACTCTCGGCGAAGAGATCTTTTTGGCGTAATTCCAAATGCGTCGGCAACCCGCGGAAAAGTTACGTTTACCTAAGGTTTCGATCCTATTTCCGTACGGCCGTTCGGGTCGCCGACCTAAACCAAGATGCATTTGATTCGACGCCATTTTTCTCACTCTTTTTCCCACAAAAAAAAAACAAAAATATTATCGATTTTTCTCTTCTTTTCTTTTTTTTTGACAAAAAACATCAAAGTATTGGCAAAAACCTGTTGAATCGCTCAAACCGCGGGGAAGTTTGAGCGATTTTTCATCGCAAGATCAGTGACATTCTTGGAGATCATCGGCCGTGCTTAAGGATCGTCACGTCGTTATGCAAAACGAACGACGCGCGTCTTTTGCGACGATTTGAAGCATTCGATGTGGCAAACGAGCGGAATGTAGGAAGCCCGCGACAAATCACCATCGTTACAAGGGACACGCGCTTGATTGCTGCAAATAAAGTGTCGCGAGCGCAAATCACCTTCATTATTTCAAACAGCGACGGTGCGCCTTTTTGCGCCAAAAGCACCATCGTCTACGAACATTTATAAACTTGATTGTTTAATCTTAATAGATAATAACACGCATATACGTTGATTCAATGGAATGTATCTAATTTTAAACTGGTTTACGGTTACGTTTGAATTTATTTTCAATTCAAACAACAATTATTTATAGACTTGTAAATGAGTTTACGTATTAATGCAACATTTGCCGTATTTGTGCGTTAACTATTGTAAAATGAATGCAAAGTATTATTTTCATGTATGAAACATAAATATTTCATATATGAGAATACTTGTTTTTTTGTGTTAAATATAATTATTCTACTTTTGTTTTATTTATTTCTCGTGCGGTAATATATTTAATACAATAATACAGTTAACTTTTTTTGTTCTTTTTTTTTCAAACTGATTCCATGAGAGATAAAATTCGTCGATACACTCACACATGCGATTTTTAAATAATTGCGTGTAATTGTTTATTGCTGCCAGGTGTAAATAAATGAGAAAATTATACATTTGATAGCCCCAAGAGGATTTCTGAGTAGCGTTGTTTTCAGTATTTTCACACTTCGCCGTAATTTTATGCTTCGTGTAGGACCATAATGACACATTACTGCAACACTATAGTACACAAGCTCTTTGAATATTTCGTCTCAAAAATGTATACGAGAAATATATATTTGAATTAAAAAAATGGACACCTAATGAGTAATAATAATAGTAATATTGAATATTAAGTTGAATGTGAAATAAATGTATGATTATATTTTACCGTTTATTTCAAATTAGAAACTATATTTTGTAAACAAATTTACAAAATTATGGATATATATACACGCAAAATAAAATTACATTAAAAATTACTATACTGTACAGCAGCGCTGTCATAGAAATATTTTGTTTACATTATTACAAATCTGTTTACTTTCAAAATAATAGAATTATAGAAAAATTTGTGATACGGAATAGCAATTTTTACTATACTGTATGACACATTTTTCTATAATTCTATTAATTTGAAAGTAAACAGTGCTTATAAAAATGTAAGCAAACTATTTTTATGTCAGCGTTAATGTACAGTATAGTAATTTT
>JABFPJ010006693.1:0-10653 GCA_022817425.1 Gryon sp. ZL-2020
ATAACGAAATTGTTAAAGATTGAGTAGTAAGAGGAAATTTATAATAGTTATTTTAATTTATTTATTTCATAAAATCTTTGTACTTGGCGCTTTTTCATTTTCAATGAAATTAATTATAAGTATTAGAAAGTTCATCGGAAGCTCAAATCACTTTATTAATTTTAAGTGAAATATTTATATTTCGTAATGAATAAAAATCTATTATATAGATTTTTCTACATTTTACAATCTTTTTACTATTATTTACTTGCATACTTGATATGGCTGCATATTTTCAACCATTTCAGTCTTCGGCTTTGAGTGAATCGTCTTTGGCTTTGTGTTATGCAGTGTTGTGGCATTGAGAATTTGTACAAAAAATTACTTATAAATTCGAACTTGACTGAAACCCTCCTCCGAACTTTGATATAGGACTCTGAACATTTCGCCACGTGATGGATTGATTTTAGAAACTTAACACAGTTTTGTGGTCCAATATCTCTATTTAAACACGCTGGATAAGACGATGTCACTACAACGCCTTTTATAATGAAAATTTAGTGTGTGATATATTGTGAATATTCACTTAATGAAGTGAATTTTTACACATTATAGCATTTACTTCCGATTGATTTATAAATTTATGTATGATAAGATAAATTCAATAAAATCTTTACCTTTAGAAACTAATGACTGTGGTACAGATGGATATTTCGTACTGCCCATATAATCTTCACCCATATCTTTCTTTTTCTATCTCGCCTTGTTTGTTTGTCTTTTTCTTCATCAGTAGTACTATCTCGAATTTTATCTACTCCATCTATGGCTTTATCAGTTTTTTTCCACGTTTACATTAAAGTAGCTGTCAATTAAAAAGATACGCATTAATCCCTAAAAAAGGGTACATATTTAAGAGATTTTAATATCTGCGATTATAGTCGCATAAGAAAGATACTATTCTTTATATTCAAAATTTGTAAAATCATTTAATACACATTAATAGATCCAGTTTCTTGTATTTGCTACTATAAATTATATATTTGTATTTAGTATATTAATTTTGTTTATGTTTAACAACTTTTTTGTAATTTTACTATAATATTGAAAATTATTAAATGTGTTCAAATTTTGCTATAAATTTAAGCCTATTACAATTAACCTTCATATAAGTAAATATAATATTTGCATGTGTTTCATTTGAATAATCAGAACCTTGAGGTAACCCACATTTGAATTTATGTTATCTCCAAATATTGTGTAAGTTGGTTGCTATTCAGCATGATATAATAAAAAAAGCAACCATTATTTACTATATGAATTAAATTTATTAAAGTTAATTAAAACTCTAAGTGAAAAAAGATCAGAAACATTTAACATTTCATTAAAAATGAAAAAGCACCAAGTACAAATACTTATTTTTTATTTTGAAAATTTGCTAAAAAATTAATAGGAAATAAAAATTTATGCAAACATTATAAAAGAATAATAAAAATTGAAATAAAAAATCCCAGCACTTATTAGTAAATGAATTGCAAATTAAAAATAGCTATTACGGAATCGCATCAACTGTTAGTTAAATTAATTCCATTAGCTTTTCTAGTTTCATACATTTTCTGGTCTTTTCAGGTTTCTTGATTCTGTCTGTATTATTCAGAATCTGATAGTACCAAGTAAACTGAAAAGACTGTATGTATGCCAAAAAAATGTATGAAACTAGAAGAGCTAATGAAATTAATTTAACTAACATTGGATATGATTTATTTTTTCTGATTCTTAATTATAAAAACAAAAATGTGCAATACGTGACGATTTTTGAGCATATGACAAAGCCGACTTAGTCATAACGACTATATTATGACTGGAAAATAAAATAGTTTGAGATAAACATTTCTCGTTTTTTTATGAAAAAAATAAATTCGATTATAATGGACTATCATCACTAAACGCTCTTAATGGTCCATTTTGTAAGGGTAACTAAACTATAACTTTGATTAGTTAGTTTAATTATTGGCGTCGGAATATAAAATATGATATTTGTATAAAACCTGGTAACATTTGTTTAAATCTCGCACTAAATTTGGCGGAAAATGTGAATCGGTAATTATTCCGACTCGCACTTGAATTCAGTTCTTTTCTAATACGACGTGAAATTGGTTTTGTAAAAGTGAATTTGAATTAGGTTTTTTTTTGTTGAAATATGAATTAGGATCTTTTTCATTGCAAATTTATATTCGGTTGTTTTTCAGTGCTAATTTGAGTCTGGCTATTATTCGACGCAAATCTGAGTTAGGATTTTATTCAACCAAATTTTGAATATGGATATTATTCGTCCGGAGCGTAAAGTTCAGTAAAGATTTATGGGCTTTGCTCTGGGCCTATCCAGTCGTGATTCAGAGTAAGCTTATCTCTGAGAAATTTTAAAAATAAAAAATATTTCTTTAATTACAGAATTTAATGTGAATTTAATTGCGAAACGAAATTTAATAATTAGAGTCGTTTCAAAATATGAATACAATTATGAACTAGTTGATAATTTAATTACAAAATTCGTTGATAAGATAAATTTTATATTGTTTCATAAAATGGTGCAGAAATTAATATTTCCGTATGAACGTAATTTTTAACAATGTTTTCTTATATGGATTATATAATATTCTCTTAATGATCTACCCAATCTAACTAATATATATACATTTCCACCCGGGCGAAGCCGGGGGATCAGCTAGTAACATATATTGCAGATTTTTATTATTATTATTTATTAAATTGCTTATCTAGGAAAACCCGAATAGCAAGGGGTGAGTTACAAAGAATTGTACAATAAAACAAACAAATTACAATCAATCTTGAATTTTTTGTTAACAATTAAAGATATAAATAATTAAATTTACAATTACTTGCTGATATCTAATTCGAGGCGCAGTGAAGAATTTGCTGTCGTTTTTGAAAGACACAAAAGTCTTTTAAAGAATTCTGCGGATGTTGACCCTTCGTGCAACGGGTAATTACGACGGATGTCGTAATTACGGAAATCTACGATTCACGATAACGACTCGCTCACCAGGGCACAAAAGCTTCAATATATGAAGTCCTTCTTCTGTGACGAGGCCAGTCACGTCGTCAGCACCTTGACGATTTGGGACGATAATTACGACATAGCATGGATCAGTCTGAAATCAAGATATGACAACAAGAGAATGTTGATAACATCCCTGCTAAACAAATTGTCGTCCCTTCCAGAAGTCAAGAAGGACAACCTGACCAAGCTAAAGCATCTCCGCGATACTTATCAGGTCGTCATTGAGGCTCTTTGAGTCCAGCAGTGCCCGACCGAGCACTGGGACATAATTTTGGTCTACCTGTTGGTCCAGAATGCAGTAGTAAGGAGTCGATGCAAGGAGTGCCAGCAGAAACATCACTCTCTGTTACATTTTGAAACCACAAGAAGTGAGAAGCAAAACAAAATTACTTCGAACAAACTCTACGGGAAACAAGAGGAATCCTCTACTCCCGATCCTTCGGGTTCCTTTGTGAGATCCTCAGTGAGCTCTCACCTTGGAACAGACCAACGGCCTTCCATCCTCCTTGCAATGGCACAGGTCCGTGTTACAGATTCCACCGGGAAAAGCGCGATCATACGCGCATTGCTCGACCCAGGCTCTGAGGCGTCCTTCGTTAGTGAGTCAGTTGCTCAGCTGCTCACTCTACCACGACAAAAGGTTCACTCAACCGTCACAGGAATAGGTGCAAGTTCCGCTAGTTTTGTTAAGTTCCGGACGAGTTTCGATATCGGTGCGTCGTTCGAAGCCGAGAAATGTGCCAGCATCACTGCCTACATTCTGCAGACAATCACGTCCTATCAGCCCCCGGAATTTAACTTACAGGAACATCCCGAACTTGCTAACCTCACTTTAGCCGAATCAAATCCTAGTAAAAGGTTCCGAATAGAGTTACTACTTGGCGCCGATGTACTAGGTCAATTGTTGAAAGGCCAGATAGTCCGATTGAGAAAATCCCCTGTAATCGCTCAGTCTACGGAGCTGGGGTGGATCTTTTCCGGTCCAACCGCTCCATTGATCAGATCCCACCAGGTCATCGTACACCACGCACATTCCAATTCTGGCAAGTAGAGGAAGTTCCTCCCGCTTCACAGAACTCGGCGAAGAAAACTTCTGCGAGCAGTTTTTTTCGGAAACTGTCACCCGTTCCGCAACTAGGAGATACTCCGTGAGATTGCCATTCAAATTTCACGACGCTCCGTCTCGATTAGGTCAATCTGAGTCTGTAGCCCGCGCTTCTTGGAATCGAGTAGAAAGGAAGCTCAGCGAGTCTCTAGATCTCATGTAAAAGTACCACAACTTCCTTCACTAGTACGAGGACTTAGGTCACATGAGTAAGATCTCGGATCACGATCCGGATTACTCTTCTCGAGTCTACTTACCTCATCACGCCGTCTTTAAGGATCCAAGATCCGAGTCGTCTTTAACGCTTCGGCTAAAACTACTTCCGGAGTAACGTTGAACGACACCTTGTGCGCCGGTCCTAAGCTGCAAACAGACATCGCATCCGTACTTATGAACTGGAGATCGTGCCGGAATGCGATGACAGCTGACATTGAGAAAATGTTCCGACAAATTGAAATGCAACCAGCCGACCGGAAGTATCAGTGCATCTTGTGGCGAAAATCCGGATCTGATCACCCACGATCCTAGGCCTTAAACACGGTTACCTATGGCACAAAGCCAGCACCCTTTCTCGCCATGCGTACCATCCGACACGTAGTCTTTGACCACGGACCTGAATATCCTGTCGTCGTCCTCCCGTTAACCAAACTATGTTAACTATGGTGATAACTATGTAAACTATAAAAATCTATGTTGACGACATTCTATTCGGGGCCGATGACGTCAGTCAGGTCCGCGAAATACAGACGCAGGTCGAAATGATTTTACAACGCGGATTAACGTTGAGTAAGTGGGCCGCCAACCACTCTGAACTCCTCCCAGGATACGAGAAAACCACGGAACTGGACCTATGCCTAGAACCACCTGAACCAGTCGCCCGGAAGGTGCTCGGTATAGCATGGTCAGCTGCGACAGATTCCTTCCATGTCCAAGTCACCCTGGATGACCAAGGTCCTCCGACTAAACGAGTCATCCTGTCGAACATAGCCCGACTTTATGATCCACTTGGTTGGTTCTGCCCGCTCGTGATCCGAGCGAAGATGCTCCTACAGGACCTATGGCTCCAAAAGGTCGGTACGAATGATGCACTGCCCGCAGACATCACTCATGCTTGAGACTTGTTCCGCTCCGACCTGATCTAATTAAAGGCATTTTCATTGCCACGATGGTTACATACCCATTCACAGGATCAAAAGAACCTTGCTCGGGTTCTCGGACGCTTCCAAAAAGGCGTATAGCGCGGCAGTCTTTATTCAGACCTTTACGCCCGATGGTAGCCTTCATACGCAGCTCCTAATTGATGTTTTACTGACTCCAAAATTGTTTTGGATTGGCTTCGGAAACACCCGTCTAGTTGGCCAATGTTCGTAGTGAACTGGGTAACCTTTATCCAGACTTCGCTGCCGGAAGTGGGATGGGAACATATCCCTACATCGAAAACTCGTGCTGACATAAAGTCTCGCGGGGTAAAGACCGACGAACTTCTCAAGTCTGATTTGTCGTGGCATGGGCCATCCGCGTTACCCCCGGAGCCTAGTAAACTTGAGGCAACCTCCCTTCGGACTAACCCTGAAGAACATCGTCCACAGGCGGAGTTAGCCGCCCTAGTCGGAACACGAGTCGACGACAGTTTCGTGAAGCGTTTTTCGTCATGGCCTAAACTGCTCCGAGTCACTGCTTTCCTGTTCAAATTCATACGTTCCGCCAGAAGGCAAGCCGAATCCGTGCCCTCTGCTCATCATCTTCACGGCAAAACCTTGCAGGAAGCGCACTACGGGACGAGTTTGCTTCGGACCTTCGCTACTTGAGTGATGGAGGACAGCTTCCACGGAGTGCCAGCTTGGTGTCCTTGGATCCCTTTCTTCTTCATGTTGACGGACGATTGGGATTCTCTTCCTTGTCCTACGGAGCGAAGCACCCGATCATCTTGCCCAGACACCACATCACCATGCTGATTATTCACCACATTCATAGAGCGTTTCTTTTCGGGGGATTGCAACTCACCCTGCAATCGCTGCGAGGACGCTATTGGGTCATTCGAGTGTGAAATGCAGTTAGACCACCGTCAACAAGTGCGTCACATGCTCCCTACATCGGGCTTATCTCGAAATTCAGAAGATGAGTCCATTACCCGCGGTAAGGTGCTCCGAATCTCGACCGTTTCTCCACGTCAGCGTCGATTACGCGGGTCCATTCCTGACAAGGATGTCACCAGGACGTGGATCTAAGACTCGGAAATCTTACCTGGCAGTCTTCGTCTGCTTCGCCACTCGAGCCTGCCATCTGGGGATCGTCACCGATTACAAGTCAGAAGCCTGGCAGCGCTACGACGCTTCGTGTCTCGGCAGGGTGTTCCCCAAGTCATTTACAGCGACAACGGAACTAACTTCCGAGGAGCCCAGGCTGAACTCAAGCGAGCTTTCTTGCAAGCGGTCCAGGATGATTTCGTCCACTCAGCATTCACCAGCGACGCCATGTGTGGCACTTCATTCCTCCTGCGAATGGTCAGGTCCTCCTGCGTCAGGTCGAAGCGTGCTTCAATTTAAGGCCTTTGGTGGCCATGGGAGACGACCTTGGCGATTTAGCGCTTACTCCCGGACACTTCCTGGTTGGCACAAGCCTCAAAATGGTCCCGGCTGAATCTGTTCTCGACGTAAACCAGAGTCTGCTTTCCCGCTGGTTGACGACCACTGTACGGCCACTCGCACGTGTTTTGGCCGTACGACCGGGTTGCGACGGCTTGATTCGTGACGTGGTGCTGCGAACCAAAACCTCTTAACTTCAACGTCACGTTACACAGCTGTGTAAACTCCCAGTAGAGGAGGAAAACACCACCGGAATCAGGATCTGAGATTCTCGACGAAGCCTCCGCGCAGGCTCATCGACACCGGAGCGATTGCGCATCGCCAAGCGCCGTCCCCCACTCCACTGGACGGAGCTTGGGGCTATATAAGCGAGTCTCGATCACTCTTCACTTCATTCTTACTTGACTCTCAGCCATGACAACATTTCTAATGGATACTAGAATCCCGTACTCGGATCCTGAGTTTAAGGACTTATGGGAAGATGACATCTCCGATCCTCTAGCATCCTCGTTCCGCTTATCCGAGTGGTACGTGGCCATTTTGAGAGGAAACCGATCTTCCCCACGGCGCCCGGCCGTTATTCCTTACGTCCCTCAATCGACAGGCGCCCTTTCAACGGAGCTGGAATACATTCCTACCCAAGTCGCGACTTTAGCCGCCAAGAGATCTGCTCCTTCCGTTGATCGAGATTCCGCTATCTACGGTCCAACCAACCTTAGGTCCCGTTTACAAGAGCTACGACGTTCAGCAAATTTAGAATACACCCGACATCTACGAGTCTGTAGCAGCTTCAAATCAAAATCATTTTCCGAAACAATTTCTATAAAATTTATAATTTCAATTATGTAAAATCAAAGCAATATTGAATAACTTATAATGATAAACATTTTTTCTAATTAGATGTATGACATGATTTTTATAACTAATTAAAGAAAAGTGGACTATCAAATTTATCGATTCATCCTTTCTTATTCCCCATTACATTTATCTTTCACTACATAATTTTTCCTTTCTTTTTCGACTAACGATAAGAAAACTGTATAAAAGTAAATGAAAATATCTTATTGGTATTAGTTTTAAAATCAGTAAAATTTTGTAAACATGGTCTTTAATATAAAGCAAAATAAAGAGCAACTGCGTAGAGTAAGCGCAGATATTGGATTTTTATCCAATGCTCTAATTCGCTTTAACAAAGCGACAGTGCGCTTATACACCAAGCGGAACTCTCTTCTCACGTTGAGGGAGAATCTGTAATGGGAGATACATAAACACCGTGTATCTAAGAGGGAAGAGTTGCGATATGCGCAACGACTGGCCATCCAGCGCAGTGGTCCAGACCCAACGCCAGAGCCATCTCTACCCCATTTTTTTAACTTATTGGATGAGCACCGATATTGCAAGAGGTATCTACGGATATGGGATCAGTGGTTGGCCCAGTGGATACTAGCCAATAAGTATGAGGAGCAGTTTGACGACAGTGAAGAGGAAGAGGAGGAGGAGGACGAAAGAAAGGAAATTGAGGTAATAGACATTGAGAAAATAGAAGTAGTGAATTTGGAAGAAGAAAAAGAAGAAAAAGAAGACAAAGAAGACATAAAAAACAAAGAAGCTGAAGAAGACGAAGAAGATGAAGACGAAGAAGAAACAGAAGGAGAAATAAGTGATGATAATGACGATGATGTTGAAATTTTATATGAACGAAATAATAATTCTTAATTATTATTATTATTATTATTATTCCTATTATTATTATTATTATTATTATTATTATTATTATTCATATTATTATTATTTTTTTATTATTATTATTATTATTATTATTATTGTTATTATTATTATTATTATTATTATTATTATTATTATTATTATTAATACTATTATTTTTTTACCAAGCAAATTTTTTTTTTGTATAAAAAAATGTTAAAAAAAAATAAATAAAATTAATAATTATATAATTTACTATTCAAAAACTTATTTTAATCTCTTCCTTCCCTTTATTATTGAAATTTTTTATTCAATAAATTTTGTTTAATTTAATTTAATTAAAAAAATATTTTAATAAAAATTAATTAATTAATTACAAGATATTATCATTAATTCTAAATTTCTTCAAATAGTTTTTAATATTTGCATGTATTTGAATAACAAATTTTCAATTTTACCATTATTATGTTTCTTATTATTAATTCATTAACTTTATTTTTTTATCATTATTCAATTAATTATATTTTTCACAACTATATATTGATTTATTTTCATAAAATCTTTAAAAAATAATATCTAATTTAAAATATTACAACACAGATTTACTTGGAATTTGCTTATCAAAAATGCGCACGCATCATTCTGCTTCTGTCAATTTGAATATCGATGAGATAAGGTCATGGTTATGGCGCCAAAATTTGAATGTAATATGATACAAGAAATATATACTCGCCTAGAAGCGCGACCAGAGGGGAGAGGGCGTTCTATTCTTTCTTGTATAATATAGATAAAATTCATTTAAAATTTAATTATGTTTCAAATATTTATTCGCTTTATATACTAAGAACACTTTTATTATAAATTAGTTATGAGATAGAATGGAACAAAAGAAAACCTTCATTTTTTGTACATAATTATACATGTTTCTACATGCTTTGATTCTTAAGTTTTGACAAGAATTAACTTAAGAATTGACTCATATTTTAACATATTGAAAGTAACTTAAAATAAAAGAGAGGGAATTTTATATAATACATATATATTTATGTATAAATATATATAAGACGACTTTACGTACAAACATTATTTTAGTCTAATACGGATACGAGTGAGCATAGACTCATTATTTTACATAGAAAGAAGAATAGTGCTTCCATAACTTAGTTTTTTAGTGACAGTTTTTAATTCAAGTGCATATAATAAGTAAGTTGGAACTTTTTTAACCAAATAATATTAAATATACATATTATATAACAAATAGTGTATTTACATTTTATTTTACAGACAAAATGGATACATTCAATTTTTGAAAAGGGATATCTAATGTTGAAAGTGCATATAATATTTTAAAATATACAAAAAATGACCATTACATAAAAAAATGGCTTAAGTTTAATGTAAATAATATAAAAATATTAAATAAAATATTAGTCACCAAATTTGTCTGGAATTCAGAAAAAAAGTTTGAATCATAAAATAGGACTATTAAAGTCTTTGAACAATAAATTCAAAGACCTTAAAGTTGGAGCGAACCATAGACAATAAAGAATTGTTCATCAACACATAGGAGCTCAAATAAGTAGCAGTGGTAACAAGGGCAATGACGATAACAGAAATAACAACAACAACAATGATAACACAACTAGCGTCAAAACGGATGATGTTAGCAACAGTAAAACTAATGTTGACACTAACAATGTAAGAACTAGCAGCAACACTACAACCACCTGGAGATTAAGAAGTGAAAGAATACATTGAGGTGATTTGCATTCAATCTTCAAAGGTAATATAAGAAATAACGTTATACCCAATTTAAAGCATAAGAAAATTAATAGTTTTATGAATGATGTAAAATCAGCTTTTATCATAAGAAAGAAAAATTTTTTAAAGCAAGATCACAGTTTGAAAGTTAATGCTACGCTTCATTGTAAATTTGGAATTATTAAAGCCAATGAAATGATCGAAGAAATATAAAATTTTTATTCTAAAAGTTGTATCTTATTGTTAAATAATAATTTAAGAAAATGGTTTGATAATGATATTTTGAATAATATTTTAACTAAAATAGAAGATTTTCAAGAAAAAGATTCAGGGTGGGCTTTAAGAGAAATTATTAATATTACTTTCTATATAAATAAATACACTCCTTTAACTGGTAGTGGTATGTCAACGTATACAAATTTACCATCAGTTATTCGTGA
>JABFPJ010006694.1:0-10651 GCA_022817425.1 Gryon sp. ZL-2020
ATGGTTTATGAAAATTATTTATTATGGTTTAATCTAGCAATGAATGCACAATTTAAAACTTTATTTTGGTTAATTTAATGTTGCTACCAAGTGTGCATATTTGTGAGTTTTACATTTTTAATACAATTGTCAATTACACATATTTGAATTTTATTTAAAAAATCTATACTATTACAATAAAAACAAATCATTTTAGTTTTTATACTGAAATATTTCAAGGATTTTTAATCATATCATTATTTATGTATGATAATTGTTAAAGAAACTTGAATCAATAATCTCAAAGGCTCATGATTTGTTCACACATTGTGTACTTTAAGTACTTGAAGTTGTTTTTATAACGATTACAAATTATAAATATAAAAATATTATAGAAAAAATAACGTGTACTTTATTATATGAAAATGTTTAAATAAGCTGGAAACAAAGATGTAATATGAAAATCATTTATTGTTAAAGTTGTGTTATTTCCTCGCAAAATCATTAATGTAACATTATCCTAAAACAGAATTAGCAGCGAAATACAAAACCTTTGTGTAAATTATTTTTTGTTGATTTGCATTTAAAGAGTAAGTATTTCGTTAGCACGCGATTCAAGTAAATGTTCCATCGAGTCGACATCTTTGCACCATAAATCTAAACGCTGGACCATGCCTGCAATTTGATTACGGTCTAATACTCGTGGTTGTACCCAAGTCATATGAACAATTCCTGCCACTTGGTCAATTGCTCCACGAACTAAACCTTGAGCCAAAGCTTTCATTACTAGTAATTCAACTTCACCTTCTGGAAGTCTTGTTTCTTCAGCTATTTCAGCAAAAGTTAGTTGCCTAAAATTAATCAGATAAATAAGTTTTTACAATTTGAATCTATTAATTATAACAGAATAAAATAAAGCAATTATTTTATTTTACCGATTATTTGCCTGACGTTTAAACGTCATTTCCATCAGACAGAGTAAAGAAATCTTCTGTCTCAGTTTCAATTCTTCAGCAGCCAAGTCAGCTACTTTGTTCCATTGGGGTTTTAATTTTTCTAAAGCGGCTATATCGCCAGCATTAAAAGCTTGTAATAAATCGACTAACCAAGAGTTTTGTGTGTTTTTCAGAGAATCTAAAACTGGGTGAGCCAAAAGTTCACCTAAATTGTACACGCCTTGTCCGAGAAGAGCAGCTAAACCCAAGAAAAATGCGTGTTGCTCTTGTTCTTGTTTACTTAAGGTATTTAACTCAATGCATCCTAAATACCTAAAAACATTATATATAACTTTATTAATTTTTCTAACAATTGAAATTTAGTTTGAAAATAAAAAAGAGGTAATATCATATTAAATTGTACCTTAGGGCAGTACGATAATATTCTGCATGTTTTCCTTGGAGTCTATATAGTCGACTTGCCAAAAGATAAAATCTACCGTGAACAGTGGTTACACCATCTGCATTATCCAGCATAACTTCAACTTCTTCGATGATCTTTTTGGCTTGTTCTTGATTATCAAGATCATCGAGCCAAATTTGACCTGTTAAAACTTTGCACAAAGCCAAGGCTTCATTATTGTATTTTATTTTCGATTCGGTTTTTTCCAAAAATTTGATCGCTTCTTCTTTATCTGTAAATTGTTTGATGACAAATGCTAAAATTTCCACCAATGATAATGGATTTATCCTGTAATGAATAAACAAATTTCGAATAAATTTATATAAAACATACTTGTAAACATGAAAAGAACATTTTTTTGAATAATAAACGAATTAAAGTAAAGTCATTTAAATTAACAAGGATAGTGATATATGTATATATAATTTTAAGGTTATGTTGACAACTGAAAAACGGACAAAAAAGATGTATTACTCACTTGCTTTCAAAAGTTGACAGAAAATTATTGTACAGTTGTACGAGATTATCTCCTTTTTGAAGCTCTGGATGTTTTACAAAAGCTTCCAATTTTAATGTCAGCTGATGCCAAAGTCTGCAAGTCACCGGGTCATTGAAAGCTTACTTAATGTGTATTTATTATTGATAATATAAAATTTGAAACTAAAATATTAAAACTTACTTTTTATTGTACAGTTCTTCGAGTTGTGCCCATTCGGACGCCAATTCTTTGTCAGCAACATTTTGTTTTTGACTTAAATACACAGAGACTTCTTTCTGACTTACGGGGGCCGCCATTTTTACAACAATGATTTCGAATAATTTTGAAGCCAATGCTCTTCTTCTACATGGTTAGTTACCAAATGTCACTAAATCGAATGAAATGATATATAACACTATAATTTAATACTAGTAACTTTGATTAAGTATGGAAAATAAATAAATGTTAACATATTTCAGTTTTAATATTTGAATATAATTGTTTTATTAACAATAATTTAACATTTCTTATTTTTTGACATTTATTTTTACAAATGGAATATTTAATAATTGTTTTTTCTTCATTTTATATATTATTTGTATTGATTATTGCAAACATATAATTCATAACAAATAAAGAAAAGGAATAATTGATGGAAAATAGAAAATGAAATTAACTGAAAATTTTAATTTTTTGTCATTTCATAGATATATTTATAGAAAAATATTCTTAAAATGATAATATAAATACTAAATTTAAAAATGAAAAATATAATCAAATTATTATACAGCGAGAAGTGATGAAACCGGTATAAAAGATATCGGTGAAAAACTCATATAAAGTAAATTAACAATCAACATATTGAACTTATTGAATACACAGGTGATGAAGTCTTATAACATAAAAATCATAAATATAATAAAACGCAAATGATAAAAAATATTATGAGTAACTTCAAACTAACAATATGCATACAAAATTAAAATGAAATGATGGAAAACTTAATTTATAGAAAGATTAACAAATAAAAATCAGTTGTCTGAAACAACGAAAAAGACTCCATGAGCGCAGACACGAAAAAATATTTTTATATATTTAGATTTAAATGTACACTGCTTTAATATATACATTTATCCCACTATTTCACACTCATCAGATAATAATTTCCGATCTTTGTCTCATAAAGCATTTTTTGAATAACATTTTGTTGCACATTTCGATCGCTTTGACTATACTTTCTCTCTTTTTCTCTCTTATTCTCTTTGCATAAATATTAAAATAACAATCGCAATTGGAATGCACATTGGAACTTTTATCGTACAGATAGATCTCTATCGTTGCACTTAATGTTTTTTTCGGCAAACTAATTTAGCCAAGAAGATAAAACAGCTAGTCTTTGTAACAATTAAAGTCAACTAGAATTAGCTAAATAGATTTTGCTGTGCTGCGTCATTTTCGAACGTACTCCAAGCATTGTTTAATTCCATGAAGATCAATTTCGCTAATGCCTCATTTGCCGTTCCTGCTTGCTGAAATAAAATTTAGTTGATTTTTAGTACGTTATTAATTTAATTAGAATATAGAGAAAAAAGTGAAACGGAACTAACTTGTATTAAACATTAATATATTAACTTCAAATATATATGTAAGATTATGAAAAATTATTTTTAATGATATAATATTTCTTATTATACATTATAAAAACTTCTATTTGAATATATTTAATAAAAAAGTAATCTTCATTTTATATAGTGTTGGTATTATGGGAATATTTTTTCCGGTATAATGTTGCAGGAAGGACTCACTTCATTCGAAGAAGGAAGTCTGGATAGGAAGTAAAGGATGCAAAAAGGCGGATCTAAGTAAAATAACTGATTAATAATAATATATAATGATACAAGTAAAGAAATAACGAAGGAAATGAGGAACACCTACTTTGTCTGGATGCACTGCAAGACAAGCTTTGCGATACGCTTTTTTAACATCTGCAGGAGTAACCAGTTGGTGCATCTCATACTTCTGCCACCTCTCTGCATCCGCCCACAATACCGTATGCAGCGAACAAAGTAACGCCCTCAAGTTGCCCTGCTTGCCTTCCGTCCATTCAGCAACTTTCAATTTATCCGGATCCATAGTCTTAGCTGCTTCTTGCTTTCTCATTTGATTAATAGTTTTCGGATTATCTTTCTCCGTTTTTCGCGTAAAATTGTAGCCCTGGCTGCCTAAAAGATCCTCGAATACGTCTCCGGATTTAGCATTTTTGTTTGAGGTAGATGAATCCGTTGCCGCATTTTGATTATCAGGCTGATTTGGTTTATTCATTCGTGGACTTGAATGTGTCGGTGTACCGGCCATTGCCGGACTATTTGACTGCGGGGTCGTTGCCTCACGCGGGGTTCCATTCCAACTAGCATTCAATCCAGCGTTCAGAGATTCCGTGATATTTGCAAATAAATCTTTATCTTTATTTGGAGCCGCAAAATTTGGCATACTTGAGTTTCGTGGAAAACTCTCTTCTTTACTTGAGGTTCTCGGTAACCAACCACCAAGAAAGTCCTTAGCTGTTCCAAGTGGATCGAAGAAGATGTCAGATTTGGGCTTAGCTGGTTCAGTAGGTTGAGTAGCGGCAGGCTGCTGCCCTTGGCCAAACAAAAGATCATTAGAATTAGGCTGTTGATTGTTGAAGAACAAGTCATTTGCGTTGTTTGTTTGATTCTGCGGTGTAGTAGGAGGCGCTTGAGTGAACGATGCAAAACTACCAAAAATATCGTTGTCATTTTGATGAGACTCGGAGAAAATGTCCATATTGGGAGCAGCATTGTTTTGTGGGTTATTCTTTTGAGCATGACCGGAACCACCGCCAAATCCAAGATTAAGTAAATCTGCTTCGACAAGCTTTTCCTGTTGTTCAACTTGTTCTTCCGCTTCTTCTGCTGGTTCTACAGGTTCAGGTGATTGCTTAAGAGGTTCCTGTTGTTCGGGTATAGGATTGGGTAGAGGCGGAGCAGGTCTCGTTGGTTCTCCTTTCGGTAAGGCACCAGCAACTTTATAGTGATCTAAAACTTCATCCATTTCCATGGGACTTTCAAACAATGTAGAAGGACAGGGTCGATTAGACACTTGAGTTTCCCAAGGACTAACTTTTGTTTTATCGACATTTTTTAACTTTTCATCCTGATTATTCGGCATGCTAAAATTTAAGGACACGTGGAAGGAACCACCGATTTCCGGTGCATCGTCTAATTCGTGTTTGTCAAATGTCAGCGTAGTTTCACCAGCGGGAATAAAGCCAGAATAGAAGTAAAGAGTTGCAATTTTGATACCGATGACTCGACCTAAGTTCTGACGTGCATGAAATAAAACAATTGTAATATCACCACGAACTGCCACATCGAATAACTGAATTGTCGCTTTGCCTTCCATCATTTTGTACAATCGAATTGCATAATAATCCGGGTTTCTTGAAGTGTAGACCATATGACCGCCACTGTACACGTCAACGTAAGGACGACAGCCATCTTTTGCTCTGGTGAATAGAGGTACGGGTTGAATTGTAATAGTATGTAGAACTAGAGGAAATTTGTGAGGAAGAATGCCGTTACTTAGATTACCCATGTACTTGAGTATTCTAATATCGGCAGGAGATAGTTGCGCAGGTTGACCTCTTCTTGCGTTAAATAATGCTAATACTTCTTTTTCGTTAGATAAGGCTTTCGTGTACAGGAACAGAGCACAGGTAATTAAAGCAGATCCGTGAAGACCGTCCTGAAAAGATAACATTACATTTAAACTTCAAAGTTTGCTTTCATTATGTTCATATTGCAATATAAACTAGAAACTCACCGAACAATATAATACCGCATAATTTTTATCATGACTTTCCTCCAAGAAATCATAAATATTCTTACAAATTTCATAGACACCTTCTAACGTAGGTGAGTTTGAATCGGGGACGGCGTATGCAAAACTACAATCAATGTTCTTTCCTGGAAGCCTGTTAACATTGTGCCTCATATAGTTAGGTCTACCCCTTGTAAGATTATACAACTGAATTCTTGCAGGGTGTTTGTGTCTCGAGACGAGAAAGGCCGTGACATCTTCAATGTGATTTGATTTGTATGCAGCTTCAATTCCATCTGCGGGATACGGCATCACCAGAATTCGCGATGTAATATAACTAGCGTCCAATTCCGTTTTGGTCATCACGGATTGCATAACTTTACTAGATGTGTCTTTAATGTTGCGCAGAAGACCGGAAAAGCCGGATTTACTGCCAAACGAACTAAAAAGTGAACCAGACTGTTGGGATGGAGGAGCTGCAGCAGGCATGTGTTGTCTGGCAGCCATAGGAGGTGCTGCTGGTTTTGGTGGCGGACAGTTTGGTGGTGGAGCTGGTCTTTGGGGAGGTGCTCCACCCGAACTGGCCACAGGAGGGGGTGGCGCGGGTCGAGGTGGTGGTGCTTTCACTAATACGTCTATATTCGGTGGTTCTCTAGGATCAAAGTTATTTGACTCGGCAATTGCTGCTAAACGTTCCAAGACAGCTGAGGTATTCATACGCTGAGCCGGAGACGTCTGCAGACATCCTTTTATGAGATCATGGAAACAAGAAAATTTCGGGTGCGGAGGTAGTGGCGGATATTTTGCGTTTATTACTGCTAGTTTGTTACCTGAAAATTATTTTTGAGTTAACATTACAATTTTAATTCAAATCAAATAGAAAATATGTAAATATAGTAAGAATTGATAATCACCTTCAGGAAACGGATGTTTCAATGTAACTAAAGTATAAAGTATACATCCGAGAGCCCAACAATCAACCGCTGAGCCGATGGGCTCATTATTCCACGTATCCATCATTTCCGGGGCTCTGTACATAGGCGTGGTGAATTTTGCCAATTGATCTTCAAGCATCGCTCGTTTATTTGCATTCCAAGATGGATCAGGATTGATGATCTGCATTGTTGCACTACCAAAATCGCACAACTTGACAATACCATCGTTACCAATCAAAAAATTCTCGAGCTTAATGTCACGGTGTACAATTGGCTGACCGGATTGTGAGTGCATATGATGGATCGCGCGGGTCGCCTGGTAAGCTATTCTACATATTTGAGCTACACTTAAAGAATTTGCAGGTACGTTTCTGAGTATATCAGCGATCGTTCCACCTGTGCACAATTCAGTGACCAATAAATACTCGTAACCTTTTGGGTCTTCACGCTCTATTCGTTGAGTATAATAATACTGAATTATGTTCGGGTGACCCGACAGTCTCTTCAAAAATTCTATTTCTTGAGTTATATTGTGGTTTGCTTCTTCAGTAGACGCTATGAGTTTCTGCAAATTTAAAATCAATTTTGAATTTATTTGAATTAAAGGGCGTTATATTGTTGAAATATGAACTTACTTTTAAGGCATACTCTTTTCCTGTTGCTAAATCTTCCGCTGCATATACAAATGCACAGCCACCTACAATAAATAAAAATAATTAGAAATGAAAAAATGGAAAGAGATAGTTTAACTTATCAAACTATCATTATTTTTTAATAAAGGAAAAAAGACATTTTTCGAATGTAATTTTTCAGCCAGTTATGTATAACAGAACTATTTCATTTGCAAATTTGTGTAATTTTTAACACTAAATTTTTACATATTTTTAATTAAATCAAGCATCTAAATTAATTTCAAACTATTTTTTATTTAAAATTTAAATAAAAGTATTTTATTAAATATTAAAATAACACAAGATAAATTTTGTTAATATCGAAATAAGTTAATTTGTTAATCTATATTATATATTTTTCAATATTTTTAAGGATATATATAACAGAAATATTTAAACAAGTTGCTTTGAATAAACAAATTTGAAAATATAGAAAAGACTGTAATGCAGTAACTTTATAATAAACATTTCTTTATCTATACAATAACGCAACGTAAACTTACAAAATCATTGCGAAATCATTCTTTGTTCTTTACTATAGTCTATAAAAAATACTTGGAATACCAATAATAAAATCACCTTATATTATTAATCAAATTTTGCAATAAACAGTTATTTAATAATCAAAATTTGAGTCAACGAACACTGCATCTTTCATTTATTCACTCAGAAACTAAAATGACGAATTAAAGATAATTAAGTAAGAAAATCAAAATATTTTATCACTTAAAAATCTGTTCGACTTTAAAATTAAGAAAGTGAAAATAATGGAACAGAAGAAGCCTTGAGCCGTGAATTGTTAAAATAAGTGAAACTGTCCGTTCGATGCAGTGGAAATAAATATACAGTTAAACCCACACACATATATACAACAGCTTGTCAATTGAGACGAAAAATTTGACATTTCAAAGGGTGCTGTATTTGTGTTGTGACGACAAAATACAAGATATTGACTTTTTCCAAGCAATGACATTTCAAATGAACCTCGTGACAAAATTCTTGTCACTGATGAGAATGCAATGATAATTGTATAACGACAATTTAAAAACGACAATAGGCAAAATGATGCAAGATTAGTAGGCGGATTTGACAGACTCACCCTCCGCGAGTAATCTGTTCACTCGCAGTTTGACATTGTTGATCTCGATTATTTGTCCGACGTAATCGTTTGAGTTTGTGCCCGCATTTAAATACTCAAAAGCCGATCTTAAATAATCCGACATAGTTGCGTTGTTGCGGTTTCTCGTGGACTTAAGCTTTTTTTTTTCTATTTTATTCAATGCGTCTTTTATCCAAACCGTCCTGCCATATTGGTCTATACATTACTGAGTTCGTGGTTACATGAAAGAAATGAGAAGTGAGAAAGAGCTGCCAATTGACGGAGAAATTTCTTGATATCGGGAATAGATGTCGCTGACTGTATCTCGTGAGAGTCACTTTGGCTTGGTATTTACAATTAAGCCAAGCGAAATTGACCTTTCGTTAAGCGCGCACTTTATTAGCACACTGTTCAGTGGCGCTAATCAAATGATCAAATTTAAGTACAACTTTTTTCGAGGGTTGAGACATGTTAAACACGGGGAGATATAAGATGAACATTATTTTCATTTATGAATGCAAAATACATATAATATTGATATGAATGATTTTATTGAATGTATGGAATTTTTATATACAATATTCTTTAATTAATTCATGAAATAATGAATAATTATTTTTTAAAACAATAATAGCTCAAAATTATCATACAAAATTAACATTATTTAAATTTTTTTTAAATCTTATGTGAATTCACGTTGAATTGAGGTTTAATTTACGTATATCTAAAAAAGAAGTTGCATTTCAATTAAATAGATAGATTATTTAAGTTTTAATAGTAAATTTAAATTGAGTAATTTTGTTAATATTATATAAAAATATATGTTTAGAAAAAAATACACATTTTTTCTACTCTCAAAAGTGATATGAATTTAAAGAAGTTCACTACGTTACAGAACATAAAACAGGTGTAACGCAATGAAGAAAAAAATTATATTCCCTCTCTCTAGGGCAATGAAGTGTTATTTTTATCTTATCTATCGAAGAAGAAGATCTTTTCTGTGTACTGTTAACTTTTCGTCCTAGGTTTGAAATATATTATTTTTTAAAAAGATGCTTATTAAATACAGAAAAAATTATTAATATAGATTAAATTATTGACCAGTATTGTTCAAGTCTAGAATTAAATTGTTATACATGTAGTATTAAAGAAATTGTTGCAATATATCACTTTAATAAACCGAGGAGGCACTTTTTTCACTATCTGTTTTGCTTCAATCGACGTTTGGTCATAATCGGCTTAGTGATTATTTTCAATTCAATATAACAGTGTCGCCTGTAAATTAAATGTCAAGAATAACAAGATAAATAAATCTGCAAAAAAGATATGAACCATTTGGAGATTTTATAGATATATATATATGACTCGTTTCATTGGTGAAATTAAATTTTTATTTGTTAAAGACTTTTCCAGCATCGTAGAGTACCATTTTTATTTATAAGTAAATACGAAACATACGTATCGATACTTATGAAACGTCTACGGGATTATTTTTAGAAAAACAAAATTCTTTAGAAAATACAAAGAACATTATACGTTTTATATTTGTGTTGGTAATTTTAATTAAAATTTTTTCAAAAGACTATTTTAAACCAAAATTCAAATTTAAGTGCAAGGATTAAATAAACTACAATTAAATTCTATCGCGTTAATTGATTTTTTTAAAACATCGTTTCTCGTTTCATTTTATTCTCCTCGAAACACTTTTCTTTACAGAGGCTCAAAAAAAGCTGCTAAGTTCGGCTAGAATTGCGTGTGAAGCAATTGCGCTGGCGGCACGTTCAAACTCAAATCAAAACAAGAGACCCTTATCCTTGAATTACAAGTCCCTGGAGGGATGAAAAATTACGCGACGATATTCATAGAGGCAATTTGTTTAAAGCTCTCTTCTCTCTGATTCTTTTTCTCTTTTTCGTTACCTACAAAAAATGTAGAAGAAGACAAACTAAGAAAAAAAAGAAAAGAAATGAGAAAAACAACAGAAAAAGAAGAAAGAAAAACTCGAGGGCAAAAAACAAGGTAGAAAACAGGGCGGAAAAAGAACGGGGGAAAGAAAGAAGAGTATAGGAGTTAGACAAAACTGAGTGCTTGCAGAAGAAAGCGATGCAAGGGAGATGGAGTTGAAGAGCAGCTCGTTGGGTTTGGCTGTGGAAAAGCGCGTATTTCAAAGATTCGATTTGTGCGCGCAGCTTAGCCGCTTTTCCCGCATTTCTTTCGATTCTTCTCTGATTACGTCGCGCGCGCTCGACGA
>JABFPJ010006695.1:0-10650 GCA_022817425.1 Gryon sp. ZL-2020
ACAACGCTGGCGAGCGTAACACGCCAACGTCAAAGCTAATATCGGCCCGATATTGATCAACGATGTCGAAACGACTTTGCCAACGTCGTGCCATCGTCGAAACGACTGAAATTTTCCGGTTGGGTAGATAGCAACTAAAAAACCCAAGCGCTGTTAGTCAATTACCAGATTGGCATATAATGCTGGGTTGACGTGCTTATCCTGAACTACACTTAATCACCGTGGATGTATACCCTGTAGAAATATTTCGCGTGATAGTACACAAAATTATCGTACTATTAATGCGACTACTGTATTTTTGTTGAAAATATTCATCCATTAATTGATAGATACGTAACATTAATAATAATTACAAATAAATTGCAAATCTATCGTTTACATTATCAAAATAAAGTAATCTAATTATCATTAATATTTGCATGTTTGAATTCAGATATAATTGTATGGCTTGGAATATCATTATAACAATATTTGAAGCCTATGATCCATAAATATTGAACATTGACATCTACCATCTTTGAAGTTGCAGGATTCTTCAATTTGGGATATATAATTTGTTGTTTATAGTAAAATGCATAATCTTATAATTATATTTCAACACTCAATGACACATTATTGAAAAATAAAAAGGATTCTTTAATAATGCAACTTCAAAAACTGTGTGCAATAAATCAAAATTGACAGAAATAAATTGAAATATACCCCATTACATATAAAATAAGCATTTATATCTTTCCTTCCTCTATCTAAATGCAAGGTCGGTTATAAATAATTTTAAGATAGCAATATTATTTATGATAATAGCAAGGGTTAAATAATCATTGTGCAAAACAATTAAAAGAAGCCGTTTTCACGAGCTACGTCACTTTACTTCACATTGTACTGGTATCAAATACCCATTCTCATTTACCTGACACGCTTCGGCAGTTTCGCGATTACTATCGTATATCGGCGATAAATCTTAGCTTGGCAGATCGTTATGTACTCCACGCCCAATGTGAGCCGAAGTCTTGTTGACGTTTTGTCTTGTTTCAACAAATAGAATCGGTGATGATAATTAGAAATCAGCTTGTTATTTTTCCAAAATCATTTGTAAACTATTTTATCAAACAAACAAAACAAAGTGAAATTGACATGATTTCGCTGTTTACGAACAATTAATTCATGTCTAATGAAATGATTGAAATGTATTAATGATATTAAATAGATATTCGAATATCAGTGAAATATATAGTACATGAAATTCAATAAAAATATAGTACTTATGATTTTTTCTACAAAAAAAAAACAAAAAAAAAACTTTTTCAATGTATATAGAATATAATTCAAATAAAAATTTGTATAGTTTATTAAAGTTCATGGGTATTATCTCTTAAAAATGATCTAAAGCAAAATGTTCTTCACAATACTATGAATCTTATAATATTTCTTAACCCACGCATATTCTACGTTTAATATATCGTAGGTGTTAAATTGCAACAAATTACTGTGAAAAGTAGAAAATCGTAATTCTCACCCCCATAATCCTTTACACTTAAAAGATAGTATTAAAAATTACCATACTACGAAGCATCATTTGTACACTACTACATTTGTGCGCATCAGCAGAAACAATGAAAATGTTCTTACGCATTACATATAAAAATTAAACTTATATAAGTTTACATAATTGAAGAGAGTTAAATTTCGAATAATTTGAAAATGAATCTTGAACAAAATTCTGAAATTGAATTAAATACATAATGTGCACAATAATTCCACTACCCTAGTAAAAATTTATTGGGCTCTAATACGGATGATACGCAGGCGATTGGCAGGGAATTGATCAAGCCCACATCAATTCCCTGCGTTACATCCATATTACAGCCCGATCACTTTTTACTTATTAGGTTAATCGCTGTTACTTATTAGGGTAATCGCTAATAAACATCTCACTAATCAGAAACTTTTGAACAGCATTAAATATTTTCCTAAATTCTTAAAAATATTTATATATTACAATTTGAATAAATTATACTTTCACTTTTCCAATATTTGATATTTGTAAAACCTACTTTTACCATAAAATTTACAACAACAACCTTTCTCAAGTCTGAAAAGCCGGCAAATAATGTTTCATAATAATCATTAATACCCTGATAAATGTATTTTCCAATAATTTAATACTCCATATCGCTAAGCAAAATAAGTATTTGATAATTCTAATACAAAGGTAACAACAATAACTTGTGATTGGAAGGCCAACAAATTTTCATTTACATTGAAAACATTTTTCACTGCAAAATATTTCAACTGCGTTGTAATATTGTCCATAATTCCGGTTTTGACTCCAGTAATCAGACCTTTTTTTTCTTCGCGTATTATTATAAGCAGCGCGAATGACTATCGCCATTGAGTACTATCAAACCATACAACATTTAATCAGCAAAGGCGCGTTACATATCGTTAGTCATTATTCAACATCGCCGTCAACAATCGTATCCTTTATGCAACTTGGCTTGTTATTCATCAGCGAAATGCTCCAATTCGAGCAAGCGTGTGAACGGTTTGTCGACTATGTTAAAAAATTTGACATCGAAATGAAGTGAAAAATGAAATTATAACGTTAAACTGATATCTAGTTTAATGTAGAAAATGTACTATATCATGACGCAAAATTGAACTGTCAACAAAAAATGGTGCTTAAAGTAATGCTAAAGTAGTAATATTAATAATAATGATGATAAACTGGTTTCATTAATAATTGTTTAAATGCTCTAATTATTAATTGATTGCTCGATTAAGCATATTTTTTCTTATTTTTTAACGGTCAGATAATTTTATTTTAAATAATCTTTTAAATAAACAAAAACTATCTTAATTAGAGTAATTCAGAAATTTGTTTTCCTTAACATAGTTTTTAGGTCAAATTAAGTTATGAGGAAAGATAATTTCAATTGAATGTTGGAATTTATATTAAAGTGTTTTAATTGCAAAGAAGGATATAAATCTAAAATCATAATATATTTTATTATATCTACTTATAATTTCAAAAGATTTGTTGTTGATTTAAAATAATATTATTATATGGAAATATACAACTGGCCCAATGATGGGCCATCATTGGCGTAATTCGGTACGGCAGACAACAATGGCTTGATATTGGGTAATCGTTGGGATGAAACGCCACCCCAAGGTTGATTAACAATGTTGTTTCGACGTTGGCTTATCAATGTTCTTACACACAGGGAAATATCTTGAATATTTAATTAATTTACCGGGATTAATTTCATACCAGTTTAGTTGATTATTATAAAATTATTTTGTAACACTAACTGTACGAAAAAAATTTAAAACTTTAATGCAACTATAATAAATGCATGTAAAGGAATTTAAAACATAACACTCGTTAATATGTATTTTTTCATAAAATTATCATTCAAGTTGAGTCAAGATCTATTAATTCACATAACGCAGTGCTTACATTTTATACGTTTTTTTATAAGCTTGGAAAACGTATAAAAGAAAATATTATCGTTAAATGATGTATTTTTTTATCTTTTTTGTCTCCGTATGGGAAACAAAACATAATGCTTTGACGATGCTTCCATTTTTCACGTGTGCTATTATCTTATCTTCAATGCAGATATATAGAACAAACAGATAATTTGAAGTTGTGATAAAAACGTTAATTTCGTAATACTTCTTCAGCATAAATAATAATGCGTAAATGTGGCTAGTATTCAAACAAAGTTTCATAATATGTATATGCTTTATCCATTTGAAAATTGGATAAAGCATAATAATAATCAACATATAATGTCATTTCATAATGCAAATTCAAATTTCACTTCTTTCAACTTTTTCGCCATCTTATTTTACATTTTATTATTGATGTAAATATTATAAAAGTAATTATTTTTGAAGGTTTATTAGTTTTACGTATTTTTGTAGTTTTTGTTGTAAGTATTTTTTTTTTTTTTTTTTTTTTTTTTTTTGTAAGAATGCAGGAAAAACTTGAAACTTATAGAAAATTGTGTAGAAATAAGGAATATGGCAGTTTTTCTTCTACTAATAATAAATATTTCTACATTTTTCATGAAGAATTTAAATTCGCTTGAATGTGCCACTTTTCTTTCTTACTGTCGAACAAAAACGACTGTTTATATTATGTTTACCGTGAACTTTGTTCGTTCAGAGAGTCAGTTCTGTGAGTTTTTTTCTAAAATATATATATGTTGTTGTTCAGCAATTTTTGCAACAGAAAAAGGAGTCAAAAATAAAGATATACATATATATAAACATAAATATCTAACATATGCTTAAATATAAACATATCTAAACTAAAATTTTGTAAATACTACATATTAAATAATTATCTCTTTAGTTGTTTTAGTTTTGTTAACTTAATAACCATGAAATCCTTAAATACTTAGCAGTGACAACGAAAAACCACGCTGTCTCTGTTCTCTAATTCAGTTAAATTAGTTTTTAAAGTCTTTATCTTTTTACGTAATTTTTCCTTTTACTTGAATTCCCTTATAAAAACTGTAAAACGTTTGTATATTTAATATATATATATACACTCTAACGACTAAATTTTTATTGATTTTAATAAATTCCGTTGAATTTCATGTAAGGTACGGTAATTTTTACATTTTTTTTTGTTATATATGGCCGCGAAACTATACAATGTGGTAATTTTTATCCGAAATATTCAGAATTTTTATCAGAAAAAGATGCTTAGTGTATGAAATATATATTTTATATTTTGCATATATATTTGGATATATTTTCATCCTTAGGAGAAAGCTATTGTTAGTTTTAGATAGAAAAATAAAATAGAAAGAAATCAACAAATTATTAAAAATGTGTACATACATGACTATTGCTTAAGATTTCGACTTTTGTAGCAAAAAAATTACTTACTCTCACGTTCGGTGTTCATCGTTTTTTTCATTTATCTTCTTTTATTGCCTCCTTCAGAAGAAGCACTGGAGTCACTAAATTCTGTCTTAACCTGACTTTTACAGGCGTCAGCCAAGTATGTTTCACCTGTACATGTGCGCAATTTCTGATATTTATAACGTACCTTCTCAGTACAGCCGGTGAATTTCGCCGCACAGTTATAGGTTACATTGTGAGGTGCGTTATACTTGCAGACAACAGTGTTGTAAAAATAAAGACTGACGTGAATATCGTGGTTCTTGTTGTCACTGTTATTTGTTTTTCGTAGTTACTCTTTTCGTACTTTATTTTGTTACTTTTTTACTCGTCAATTTTTGGTTAAGAATTTATCAATACTATTTTTTTCAATATATATTTTAACTTCAAGCATGTTACTCTGACTGTGGTTTGTGTGTATGGGATTTTTGTTGTCTTTTGTCTCATTTTCATTTACTGAACGTCACTTGGTATTCTATCAGAATGTATTCAGTGAGTCATATTTTGTGCTATGCATACTTGGAAGACTTTCGCCGTTCTGTCATTGATTATTATGTACATGAATGCTGAGAAACAAAAGAATAGTGGTCTCTTAAAAATAAAATTAAGACTTATCTAAATATACATAAATAATGTATATGTAAAGATATATTTTTCTATATTTTTTTATATTTTTACATTATATATAATTAAAATCGTATTGAAAAAATCCTATTTATCAAAGAATCGATCTTAGGTCTCCAAAGTGATAGTTCGACATTTTCTCCACTATACCAATATATCAAGTAAAATATACACTTCAATGAGAAATACACTCCAAGCCTTTTAATAATTTATTTGATAACATTTTTTTGTCGATAAATATAATAAATCTATCTTTAAAGAGTGTTCTTCTTTCTTTCCCAACGTATTCTTAATTTGAAATATAACTTTGCACTTGTATTTTTTCGCACACGTATTTCTTTACATTTAATTACATTCAGCGACCTCTGGGCCGTGACTGGGACAGTGGTTGTCAAAAAAAACCCAAATAAAAAAAAACCTCAAAAATATCCCATACCAAAAAACCAAAAAAAAACATAATTTGTGAAACATAAATAATAGTGAATCATTTGTGGAAAGTGGCATATTTCTAAACTGTTTTCGGTGGGAAAAGTAACCCATGTAAACTTTGCTCAGGAAAAAGAATTTCCTGAGCAAAGTTTACAACTGAGACGACTCCGAGGGATATAATCCAATTGTATCTCCCTTGGTACAAAATGTTCACAAGTGAAAAAGTAATTATAGAGGAAATAGGTTACTTTTCGCACCGAAACAGTTGAGGCCACTTTTCATGCCCTTGTTGGAAGGAATATCGTGTACGATATCGAGCGTATGTGACATCACTCAACTTTTCCCGCTAGTTATACTACTTATATTAATTATACCACTATACTAGTTCCCACCGAAAGCAGTTGAGAAATAGGCCACTTCACAATGGCATGTTACACCGAGGGAAATTTTTTGGAATAATTACTATAGTTTACAGCAACGAGGACACATCAAACATGTTTTCAGCTTTATTCCTGCAACTATAGGAAAAATGTAATGTATTTTCTATTACTTACTTTAAGAACCTCAAAAGTATCCGTTAGCACTTTAGTTCTGCGGGCTTCCCCTTCTCTTCCAATATGGCGACCAACTAAAACAGATAGCAATAAAGAAAACGAAAACAATGCAGGGCCGTATCAATCAACTGGAATCAGTCTTTTTTTTACGGAAATTTATTTTATATAATATTAAAATAATAAAATGCTTAATAATTAAAAAAAATGTCAAAAACTGTACAATAAAGTTAAACAAATACATATATATTTTTTATATAATTTTGTTAAACATTTTTTAACAAAAAATGTTTATTTTCAAACAAGTAATATATTACAATAAATACAATTAAATACTACAATAAAATTAAACAAACTAAAGAAATATTACATTTTTAATGCAAATTATCAAACACTTTAGTTCTGCAACAGCCTGAAACATCATAGGTGTGAGGAGAACCAATCAAAACTTGTCGTATTGTTGTATATCATTTGGTACATTTGTAGGGACGGAACAGTTTATAATTTTTCGTTACTCGAGGAGGAAAATGTCATTTTCCTCCCTGGGGAGATTTAGGAAAATGGCTTTTTTCACTCCCTCCTAACGAAAAATATAGTACGCAACATGGGAGATGATCGGAAATTCGTTTCCCTCGCGGTTACAAACTTCGCCTTCGGCTCGGCTTGTAAACACCGCTCGGGAAAACGAATTCCCGATCTCATCTCCCTTGTTGCGTAATATACTATTCGGTCGCTCAACCGGGCGCTTGTTTTATTAGGCATGATATAAAAACTAAACGCGAATAAGAATATATATTATATTACATTACAATTATTATAAAATTACGAAGATAAAGTGACATATTATGGGAATATTTTTGCTATTCTACTTTTTATGTTAGAAAATGTCAAAAATTTTCGAGCAAAAGCAAAGCTCACATAAATAAGAAAAATTTAAGAAAATAAAAAAAAAGTTTACCTTTACTTTATGCTACAATAAAATACAAAAAAAAATATGTTTTTACTTTGAACAATTTGCATAAAAAATGTAATATTTCTTTAGTTTATTAAATTTTATTGTAGTATTTAATTGTATTTATCGTGTTGTATTATTTATTTGAGAATAAACATTTTATGTTAAAAAATGTTTAACAAAATTATATATAAAAAAAGTATGTACATATTTATTTGACTTTATTGTACACTTTTTGACATTTTGTTTTAATTATTAAGCAATTTTTTATTTTAATATTATATAAAATAAATTTCCGTAAAAAATGAGGCTGATTCCAGTTGATTGATACGGCCCTGCATTCGAAACCGAAAAATCTCCATCTTTTCTAATAAAATATGTTCTGAATTTGAACTACTTTGATAAAAATTACAATAGTTTTATCAGAGATATTAATTTACTTAGTTCATATGGCAATACATATTTTCATTAAACCGAATTACTTTTTACAAAGAAAAGTTGTATTTGTTCCTAGTAAAAAAGTATTACTAAAATAACATTTCTAAGTTTTAATACGTTTAATATTTAATGAAATTAATGAAAAATAACACGTTTTCCAAATTATTATATTCAAACTAATCAGTTTATTCAAAAACATGTTCTTTTTCCTACATTTATTTCCTCCAAACATAACATTTGTATAATTATTTCCTCATTTTGCTCGGTTCATTTTCGTAACAGCATCATCATTGGTTTATTCCCACCGCCATTAACACGAAGTAACATAATTCTCATTCCACTTCCTTTTCATCTAGCTAAACTAAACAGTCATTGCAAGTTCAACGACGCGATAAATGAGCTATATTCGTTTAACGCGAGAATGTCATCCGCGAAAACATGACCTATAAGAACTTTACAACGTTCCTGTCCGCGGACACGAACGAGATCCCATGGGTTCATGATCGCTTGAAATCCGCACATATGTACACGACTAGCTCAGCTCAAGCCGGCCATCAAAAATCCATTAAGACCCGTGTGCGTGTGTAGACACGTTCGTGCGTGTCCACCCACGTGATTACGAGAAGTGCGCGACTCATCGAGATGAGTTCAAAACCGAGTTTGCGGGGCATTTGCATAAGACACGAAGAGCACTGCTGCGGAGACTCCCACCTAACGAAGTACTACCACCTACACGTAGTTCAAAAAATGCCTAATAGGAACTATAATTTATAGTCAGTGTTGACCTCAACCAAAGCTCAATACTTTTTATAACGCTGTGCAAAAATCTAACAGTTATTGTAACTGCTTATCACACATCTTGATTATTAATTTATAAGACATTTATTCAAAAGTGAGGCCAATTTAAGTGAAATTCTGAATTCAAATGTAAAATTAAATGTTAAAATAAAATGCAATTATTAATATTTTCTTCATATAGAAATTAAATAAGAAGACGAAGTGTGAACTAATACATTCAACAATAAATATAAAATTTTGTAGTGCAAAAAATAAATAACTCTGTGCATTACAAATTATTTAATCTTCAAGATCTACTACTCATTATTCTCTTTGAAAGTAATGGAAAAATGAAGCTGCTCAATCAAAAGTTGAGGTTGTAACGCACTGCTTCAAAAAAAGAGTACAAAAATTCTAAGCAATATGTGCAATTATAATACTAAATAAATAACTTTGGAGATGACTATTATACAGTTAAATATACATTTATTTGACTCATCACTTACAGCTAATTAGAGAAAAATGAAAACAAGTTTCTCGATTAATGTGTTATGGAAAATTCGTGGCTCATTTTTTGTTGTTGTTCGACAACAACAAAAAATGTATTGTAAATGTTGTTGTATTGATGAGCGACACACTATGAGCGACACTTGTTTCATTATGAAAGTACATTTCGTTTGACACAAGATATTTGCTTCCACATCAGTTACACTAATACGTATTGGTGCCACTTGATCTTATTTAATCCAAAAGAATCTTAATATATAGAAACGTTGCGACTTTATTATTTCATACGACTATCTACGACTTTAGTAATAACTCTTTTTAAAATCATTCAAATAAACAAAAATTATGAATACTCGTTATTCGGTTCTAAACACGTACATATTTTCAAATTCTATGATAAATAACATGTAATGATACATTTCTTTTAAAACATCTCGCGTTTCTGAATTAAAGAACAAATTTCACAAATTACCATTTATATATATTGTCTGTAATTACGACTATAATGTAATAAGGATAAAAAATAATTTATTTAAAATAATTTTATTCAAGTAGACTATTATTATATGTATTATTCATAGCTGGTGTAAGTAATTTTTGAACTATCATTAACAATGATTTACGTAGGTGTCAGTAAGAGTACTTCTTCAAAGATATCTGGGACGCAAGACTATTGTTTGCGTCCCAGCATTCACAAAAGCGTTCGGAAGTTTATTGCGTCATTTGAGTTCAGTAAGTGTATAAAAGTTTCTATATAAGTGGGGAAAATTAATTATTCGTATTATGCAGAAACAATTCGTTAGTGATATAGATTACAGTAAGTTGACAACTTTATTACTTTCTTAATTCAAACTGCCTAGGGAATATCTGAAGTCAAAAATGTTAATTATAATATTTTTTAATAAATCTTATTATATTATACATTAATTGAAAATTCAATTTAAACATATATAATAATATACAGGGTGATTGGAAATAAATGACCAGTAGACAATGAGTTGGTAGACGCCGTCTACTGACCACCAGTAGACACCAGTAGACATCACTAAAAAAAACTTTATTTTTACGAGTAGATGTCAGTAGACGCCTACTGATGTCAGTAGACACCAGTAGACACCAGTAGACATCACTAAAAAAACTTTATTTTTACGAGTAGATGTCAGTAGACGCCTACTGACGTCAGTAGACACCAGTAGACACCAGTAGAAGTCACTAAAAAAGCTCTATTTTCTATACTCTAGGCGAGTATTATTAGGGCACAAGGCAAGTACGGCTCGGGCACTAGGCAAGTACGGCTCGGGCACTAGGACAGTATGTCTCGGGCACTAGGCGAGTATGGCTCGGGCACTAGGAAAGTATGTCTCGGGCACTAGGCGAGTATGGCTCGGGCACTAGGACAGTATGGCTCGGGTACTAGGAGAGTATGGCTCGGGCACTAGGTGAGTATGG
>JABFPJ010006696.1:0-10649 GCA_022817425.1 Gryon sp. ZL-2020
TTAGTAGTCGTCAGGCACTTATCGAGCATTCTTCAAGCACTGTATCTAGACTTTATTTCAGAACTTAAATTAGAGGTTTATTTAGATTACAATATTATGGTTAGATGCGTAAGAGCTCAACTTAGAAAGTTAAACTGTTATGCATTGAACAGAAAGTTCCTACGTAGTAACCAGCAAGAGCCCGAGTGGTACTCGGCAAGTACCTGAGTAGTATACAAGCGACGCGGAACTATTCAAATGGCACTTTTTAACTAGTCGAATGGCATTTATATATAATATGTCTTAGATGTCATTGTTCTTAATGTTTTTAGATTTTTTGAACTTGGCTTTTACTTTTCAGGTTATCTGAATTTTAATGTTTTATAACAGTTTATTTTTTGATTATTAAAAGAATGATACATTTATCATTCATTTATATTAAGGTCACATATGCATTCGAAAAACTGTCAATGCATTGATTATATGCTCATTAGATTCAACCATCGTCCCATTAACTTCCCATTAGCTTCTTATTAGCTATCCATATGCTTACTTTTAACATCTCATGATTAGCCCATTAACATTTCATTAACATCCCATAAACATCCCACCACAACATTGCATATGCATTTCATAAGTACTTAATCAATATCTCATACGCATCCTATAAGCATCTCATTACCATCCCATAAGTATCCCATAAATATCCCACAAGATATTTATGGGATAATTCCCATAAGAATCCTATAAGTATCCCATAAGCATCCAAAAAGAAACCCATAAGCATCCAATAAGCATCTCATGAGCTTCTCATAAGTATCCCATAAGCTTTCATGAGCTTTCCATAACGTTTCCATACGCATCCCATAAGCTTCCCATTAGTTTCCATACCGTTCCCATAGGCATACCATAAGCATCCCATAATCATCCCATAAGCTTCCAATAAGCTTTTCATAGCGTTCCCTTAAGTATCCCATAAACTTTCCATAAGCTTGACATAACGTTCTCATAAGCATCCTATAAACATCCCATAAGTATTCCATAAGTATCCCATAAGCTCTCTATAAGCTCCTCATAAGCTTTCCATAACGTTCCTATTAGCATCCTATAAGTGTCCCATAAGCTTTCCGTAAGTATCCCCTAAGCAACCCGAAATTATGTCATAAGTATTCCATAAGCTTCCCATAAGCTTTCCATAACGTTCCCATAATCATCCCATAAGTATCCCATAAGTATCCCATAAGCTTTCTATAAGCTTTCGATAAAGTTCCCATAATCTTCCGATAAGTATCTCATAAGTATCCCATAAGTTTTACATAAGCTTTCGATAACGTTCCCATAAGCATCCCATTAGTATCTCATGAGTACCCCATAAGTTTCCATGAGCTTTACATAACGTTCCCATAAGCATCTCATAAGTATACTATAATCTTCCCATAAACATCCCATAAGCATCCCATAAGCGTCCTATAAGCTTCCTATAAGCTTTCTATAAGTTTCCTATAAGCTTCTCATCAATAACTTTAGTAATTTTTGGCCTTGTTTTGGCCTTACTAAGTCGTAGTAGTAAAAAATTGGCCATAAATATGCCATAGCAGGCTCACGAGTACATAGCACTATCATATAATAAATATGTTAATATAAATGAATTACCAAATAACTGATGGCCATATTTTGGCCCTGTTTTACTCTCATTATCTGGTACTGGTCTTTGATTGGCCATAACTATGCCATAAGAAGCTCACAGATAAGCTGTTATGTTGTTAAAATCATTTATACGGTACAATTTTTCGTATAATGATTGTTTAAAGCAAATGATTGGCCATATTTGATAAATATATTTCGGCCATTTTTTGGCCTTATTGTCGTTTATTTAATAATTGTTGGCCTAAGCTGGACCTTGGAATGTAATATTGAATTTGTTATATTTGTATCAGTACTGTAATTATGTTACATATTACTATATAACAATGATGTATCTTTCTATCAATGAGGATACATCATTGGCAAGTTCTCCTCGAGCACTCGTGGGACACTCGCCGAGCACTCTCCGGACACTCGCGGGGCACGTGCGGGGCACGCGCGGCGCACTTGCCGAGCACTTTGTCGGAGGATTTAATGCAGTTTGATATGCAATTCGTCTTAGATTGCAAGCTAGAATTTTATTTTTAGTTTAAAACTGTAAATTCAAAACTTAGATTACTCTATTTAGCAGCAGTGGGTCCGTTGTTTTACACTCGCTGAACACTGGTCGGGCACTAATCAGGCACTTTCCGGGCTCTTGCCGGGCACTTGCGAGGTACTCATTGCAGTTTGATATGCAAAACCACATTTTTTGATCGAAACGCGTCTCCGTCACATGCAAGTATTAATTGTGTTGTGACAGAACGCAGTTTCACCGGGCAACAGCTGATCAAAGTTACATTCAGAGTTAAAGTTGGAGTTCAAGTTAGAGCTCAAGTTAGAGTTCAAGGTAGAGCTCAAGTTACAGCTCAAGTTAGAGATCAAGTTAAAGTTCGATTTAGAGCGCAAATTAAAGTTTGAGTTAGTGTTAAAGTTGAGGTCAAGTTAGATCTTAAATTAGAGTTCAAAGTAGAGTTCAAGTTAGAGCTGCAGTTAGAGTTAAAGTTAGACTTCAATTTAGTGTACCGATTATACCGGGTATACCTTCAATTAGCGTAACAGTTTAATGCGGCAAGCCACTCGTCTGGCACTCATCAGGCACTCGCCGGGCATTCGATGGATGACTTAATGCAGTTTCATATGCAGTTCATCTTAGATTGCAAACTAGAGTTTTATTTTTAGTTCAACACTGTAAACTCAGAAATGAGATTACTCTACTTAGCAGTTGTCGGGCAGTTGTTTGACACTCGTTGAGCACTCGTCGGGCACTCATCGGGCATTTGCCGGGCTCTCGCCGAGCATTCGCGAGGATCTCATTGCAGTTTGATATGCAGTTTGTCTTAGATTTCAAAATAGAATTTTATTTCAAGTTTAACTTCATCGAGCACTCTTCAAGCACTCTATCTAGACTTTATCTTATAACTTAAATTAGAGATTTATTTGGATTTTAATATTATGTTTGGATGCGTAAGAGGTCAAATTAAAAAGTTAAACTGTTACGCATTGAGCAGAAAGTTCAATGCGTAACAGTTTAATGCGGCAAGTGCCTGCCAAGGCACCTGCCAAGTATTTGCCCGGCCCTATGCTCGTAACAATTTATTCGCTACTAGGGCAAAACTCTGTGATCCTTTTCCTATGACCGTAAATGAGTCCTGACTAAATCCCTAGTTCCACCCGAGATACTTCTATGGGCAAGATTACGATTGTGCACAGTTTCATTGTGTATCATATCAATCGTACATTGTTCAACTGTGCAATGTTCGATCGTTCACTGTATCAAACTTGCATTGTTTTTTCGTGCAACGTACGATCGTGCACACTTTCTTCCGTGCAATGCTTGATAGCGCACTATTTTAATCGTACAACGTTTTTAAATGCAAAATATGATCGTGCACATTTTCTATCGAGCACTGTTTGATTTTGCACCATATCAGTCGAACAATGTACGTTCGTGCACATTATCTTTCATACATAATCCACAAATGAACTATGTACGATCATACATTGTAATAAGAATAAAATGAACGAAAGAACAATACACAATTATTATCATGCATGATCGAACATCGCGCAAAAGAAAATGTGCATGATCGTACGCTGTACAAAAAAACAATGCAGGATTGATACAGTGCACGATTTAATATTGCACGGGAATAGGGCCGGGCAAATACTTGGCAGGTGCCTTGGCAGCCACTTGCCGCATTAAACTGATACGCATTGAACTTTCTGCTCAATGCGTAACAGTTAAACTTTCTAAGTTGACCTCTTACGCATTCAAACATAATATTGAAATCTAAATAAACCTCTAATTTGAGTTATAAGATAAAGTCTAGATAGAGTGCTTGAAGAGTGCTCGATGAGTGCCTGACGACTGCTTAGTACTATCTAAGTTTTGACCTTACAGTGAAGTCTAAGTTAAACTTAAAATAAAACTCTATTTTGAAATCTAAGACAAACTGCAATTAGACTCTCGCGAATGCTCGGCGAGAGCCCGGCAAGTGCCCGATGAGTGCCCGACGAGTTCTCAGCGAGTGTCAAACAACGGACCGACAACGGCTAATTAGAGTAAACTAAGTTTGGAGTTGAAACTGCATTAAGTCATCCAACGAATGCCCGGCGAGTGCCCGATGAGTGCCCGACGAGTGGCCGGTACTCTAAATCGAAGTCTAACTTCAACTCTAACTGCAGCTCTAACTTGAACTCTACTTTGAACTCTAATTTAAGATCTAACTTGAGCTCAACTTTAACCCTAACTCAAACTTTAATTTGCGCTCTAAATCGAACTTTATAAAAAGCTTATGGAAAGCTTATAGGATACTTATGGGATACTTATGGAATGATTATGGAATGCTTATGGAATGCTTATGGTAACGTTATAAAAAGCTTATGGGCAGTTTATGGGATTCTCATGGCATAATTTTGAGTTGCTAAGGGATACTTACGGAAAGCTTATGGGATACTTATGAGATACTTATGGAAACGTTATGGAGTGCTTATGAGGAGCGTATAGAGATCTTATGCACGGAAACGACAGGACAGTGGTGCCCAATGCACAGCGCATTGAAATTCACTGCCTCAAATAGAAAATCTCTGCCAGAAAACGAAAATCACTGTTTGGACAATAGTTTTCCTTCGTCCGGACATTTGAAGTTCTGTTTTGGAAAGTGACAATGCAAACAGTTAAAATCAATGCCCGATACATTGATTATCTCTGTCCCATCAGCGATTTTCACTGCTCGAACAGCGAATTCACTGTCCAGACATCGGCATTCACGCGTCCGCGCATTGATAATGTACTAATAATAATGTTGTAGAATCGAAGGAATTGTTAGTTATTTTAAAATTCTTTATTAGCCTAAAAATATGAAATTGTTTTGTGAAATGAATATCAAGAAAAAAATGACACAAATATTTATTAAATAGAAAAATGTATTCTTACTTGTATTTAAACATTACAATGTTCCTATATTTATTTACATATATATTATATCCAACGTTTAGGAATAATATTTTTTTTCCAAATCATTATTAATACAAACGATTCGCGACACATAATATGATTCTAATTCTTTGACGTGACATAGTATATTACTAAAATCCATAAAGTGAAATTCAAGAATGCAAAAATAACCTATCGTTGAAGTTTTCCTGATATGCACTAAAAAAACAAAAAAAAAACGAATACCAATGTGTGAAAATATGCGCTAAACTGTAACAAAACAACATAATTTTTTGGTGCGCCACTTGCGTCCATATACAATGCGCGGGCGCGGGCGATGTCTGGACAGCGAAAATCGCTGTTTGAACAGTAAAAATCAATTTCTCGGGCATTGACTTCGACTGGTTGCATTGTCACTGTCCAAAACAGGGACTTTAAATGTGAGGACGAAGGAAAACTATTGTCTAAACAGAGATTCGTTGTCCGGCAGAGATTTTCTATTTGAGGCAGTGAATTTCAAAGCGCCGCGCATTAAGCGCCAATGTCCCGTCCTTACCGTGTGGGATACTTATACGATATTTATGGGATACTTATGGGATGCTTATGGAATGCTTGTGGGATGCTTATGAGAACGTTGAGGAAAACTTTAGGGAAGCTAATGAGATACTTATGAAATTTTTATGGGATACTTATGGGAACGTTATAGAAAGCTTAAGGGAAGCTTATGGAAAGCTTATAGGAAACTTATAGGACAATTACGAAATGCTTTGGGATACTTATGGGATGGTTAAGGAAACTTTAAGGGATACTTACGGGATTCTTATAGGAACGTTAAGGAAAGCGTATGGGAAGCTTATGGGATACCTATGGAATACTTATATGATGCTTATGGCATGCTTATAATATGCTTATGGGAACGGTATGGAAAGCTTATAGGAAGCTTATGGGATACTTATGGGAACGTTATGGAAAGCTCATGAAAGCTTATGCGATAATTATGAGATACTAATGTGATGCTTATGGGAAGCTTATGGGTTACTTATTGGTTACTTATGGGATGCTTATGGGAACGTTATGGAAAGCTTATGCGATACTTATGAGATACTTATGGGATGCTGATAAATAGCTTATGGGATACTTATGGAAAGCTTATGGGATGCTTATAGGATACTGATGGGATATTTTTAAGAAGCTTATGGAATACTTATGTGATACTTGTAGGATGCTTATGGGATACTCATGGGATGCTTATGAGATGCTCATGGAAACGTTCAGGAAAGCTATTTGGATGCTTATGAATTATTAATGGGATGCTTATGGAATACTTATGGGAATCTTATAGGATACTTATAGAATGTTTACGGGAACGTTATGGAAAGCTTATGAGAAGCAAATGGGATACTTATGTGATACTTATGGGATGCTTGTGAGATGCTTATGGAATGCTTATGAGAAGCTTACGGGATGCTTATAAGAAGTTTATGGCATGTTTAGGGGATGCTTATGGGATACTTATAAGATTCTTATGGGAAGCTTGTTGGATACTTATGGGATACTTATGGGATGGTAATGAGATGCTTATAGGATGCTTATGAGATATTCATCAAGTACTTATGGAATGCATATGCAATGTTGGGGTGGGACGTTAATGAAATGTTAATGAAATGTTAATGGGATAATCATGAGATGTTAAAAGTAAGCATATGGAAAGCTAATTAGAAGCTAATGGGAAGTTAATGGGACGATGGTTAAATCTAATGAGCATATAATCCATGCATTGACAGTTTTTCGAATGCATATGAGACCTTAATATAAATGAATGATAAATGTATCATTTTTTTAACAATCAAAAAATAAACTGTTATAAAACATTAAAATTCAGATAACCTGAAAAGTAAAAGCCAAGTTTAAAAAATCTAAAAACATTAAGAACAATGACGTCTAAGACATATTATATGTAAATGCCGTTCTACTAGTTAAAAAGTGCCATTTGAATAATTCCGCGTTGCTTGTATACTACTCAGGTACTTGCCGAGTACCACTCGGGCTCTTGCTGGTTACTACGTAGGAACTTTCTGTTCAATGCATAACAGTTTAACTTTCTAAGTTGAGCTCTTACGCATCTAACCATAATATTGTAATCTAAATAAACCTCTAATTTAAGTTCTGAAATAAAGTCTAGATACAGTGCTTGAAGAATGCTCGATAAGTGCCTGACGACTACTAACTAGAGTAATCTAAGTTTTGAGTTTACAGTGAAGTTTAAGTTAAACTTAAAATAAAATTCTATTTGGAAATCTAAGACAAACTGCATATCAAACTACACTGAGTTTCTCACGAATGCCTGGCGAGAGCCAGGTAAGTGTCCGATGAGTGCCCGACGAGTGCTCAGCAAGTGTCAAACAACGGATCGACAACTGCTAAGTAAAGTAAACTAAGTTTTGAGTTTACAGTGTTGAACTAAAAATAAAACTAACTTGCAATCTAAGACAAACTGCATATCAAACTGCTTTGAGTCCTCAGATGAGTGCTCGACGAGTGCCCGGCAAGTGCCCGGCGAGTACCCGGCGAGTGCCCGACGTTAGCCCCGCGAGTGCCAGGTGAGTGCCCAACCAGTGCTGAACAAGACCTCAGCGACTGTCAAACAACTGACCGACAACTGCTAAATAGAGTAATCTCAGTTTTGAGTTTATAGTGTTGAACTAAGAATAAAACTAGCTTCCAATCTTATGAAACTGCATCAAGTCTTCCGGCGAGTGCTCGACGAATGCCCGGCGAGTGCCCGACGAGTGCCCCGCGATTGCCCGGCGAGTGCTCGACGAGTGCCCGACGAGTGCCCGGTACTCTAAATCGAACTCTAACTTCAACTCTAACTGCAACTCTAACTTGAACTCTACTTTGAGCTTTAACTTAAGATCTAACATGAGCTAAACTTTAACACTAACTCGAACTTTAATTTGAGGTCTAAGTCGAAATTTAACTTGATCTGTAACTTGAGCTCTACCTTGTACTCTAACTTGAGCTCTAACCTGAACTCCAACTTTAACTCTGAATTTAACTAAAGATCGACCGCTTATTTTAAAGTTGACCAAGAACTCCAAATCAAATTCTAAGTCGAATTCTAATTTAGAACTCTATTCAATTTAAAAGTGTCAGTTAAGTTAGAGTTCGAATTAGAAATAAATTCTGCGCGGAATTCTATTTCGTGAGGCTATTTGTATTGTTATACCAACAACTTTGCCATTATTCATGATTAGGGGCGTTTTAATGATTTTTTTGATACTTTAATTGCCTCTAACTTTTTAACCACGCATTTTTCGACTATAGTGCAAATGAACAAAAATGCTTAGAATAATTTTTTCGTTCTAGATTTTTCTTCTGGGGCGTTTATTTTTTATCACCCTGTATAAATTTAATTATAAGAATAAAAATGTGCAAAAATGTATGAAAATATGCAAGGAGAGAATAAAGTTAACTAAGAAATGAAATGTTTATTGATCACAATAGGATTTTGTAACTGAAAATCAATAGAATATTAATTATAAGTAATATTCCTTTTTTTTATGTCGCTTATCAACAACCTTTTTATTATAATCATCTCAAGTGCACGAATATGTTGCAAAGCATTTAAATGCTAGATGCAAACATACAAATTTAAACTAAAAATAAAAAAATAATATAACACGATATTAATTTATGTATAGTAATAACATTTTAACATACTTTTTGTCATTTTTCATTACATATATTTTTGTAACCTTTTTTACTCTATGATTATGATTTAAAAAAATATATATTTTAAAAAACAATTGCAAGGTAACACATGATCATTTATATCTCGAAGTTTAGTGACTTTAAACAAAATCTTGAAGTCTAGTGACTTCAAACAAAATCTCGAAGTTCAGTGACCGAAAACATAATCTATCGTAAACCCAGAAAAATTAATCTTTCTGGGTAATAAATATAATATTGTTGTATTGATATTTGATTCCCGGAATCTTTTTCCGCAGAATCCTTACACTCTTCGAATGATGTGATGGTCTCTGTAATTTTGTTTTCCAATTTGTCTTTTGTAAGTGATTGAATCTTCTATATAATCCTCAGCCACTGTAGAAGATTTTCACCTGCCGTGTCGCTCAATAGCTACCGTGCCCGGTATATAATTCCGTAATGGGTAACCCAAGAAACTTTACAGCAATTACGAAGGGATTACCACCAATTTTATTTTTTTTAACAAAAAAACGATCATTTATTTGATGTTAAAAATGATCAATTTTATGTGTCGAAGTGTGAAAAAGCAAATTGGAAGGAAAAAAATCCGCGGTGGCGTAGCTCAGTGGTCAGAGCACTCGACCGGTAATCGAGAGGTCCTGGGTTCGGTTCCCAGCGTCAACGCACTTGCGGATTATTTTCCTTCCAATTTGCTTTTTCACACTTCGACACATAAAATTGATCTTTTTTAACATCAAATAAATTATTTAAATTAATGTGTCAGTTAAAATATATTTAATATGATTTATAAAAAAACGATCAGTTTTACATGGTTATGGGTGCAGTTCTAAATATTTGTTTACAACTGGATATAAGTATGCGTCAATAGTATAAAATAGTATAAAATTTATTTTTTGTTGTTGGAATATCAATTTTATAATATTCTCGTTTGTCATGAACATCTTTGACTGTTTGACTCACGTTGATAAGTTCACTTGTTCTCAACGCACCACAGACGCCAAATGTTAGTACAACCTGCAATTCAGTTATTAAATGTAATTTTAGTTTTGTTGTTGTTTAACATTTTTTATTATTTATTTTTCAAATACTATGATTCAATTTTTTTTATTAAAAAAAATAAATAATTCAAAAATATAAATAATCCATGATTACCGATATCAATTCGGTGCAAAATATTCAGCATACTTTTAAGCATTAAATATTTGGTCTATGACATAGTAGTTTTGGTCACACTCGATAAATGCCAAAATATGCCAGTAGTACGTATTTTATGTGTATGTGTGAATTGTTTGTCGACGTTCACCCTAGTTGGTCCAGAACACCATCAAGTAATCTTTTCCTTTGTTTGTTTTTAGCGAGTGTATTCGGACTACTTGTCCGAAATGCAAGCAAGTGGAGCGGTCACGCATCCAAGTAGTGACCATGCTTAACTAAGCTTAGCTTCGACTGGCACCGTAGTGCAACCGCCAATGACCTACCGTTGTGTCGGTTAATATGGCAGTAGTATTTTTTCCGAAAACGACAAAATGTTTTCCTGTCCTTAAGAAGAAAACGGTATATCCTGCACCATGAAAAATGAGAAAGGAAATTCGCTACCGAGTGGGAAGTTTGAAATCCGAGCCGAAAGTGAGGTTTTTAATCGCACGAGGAGAGAAATTCCTTTTATTTTCCATTGTGCAAACAATATTTTTCAGTCGTGCACAGCGGAGAAAGTAGGAAGTAACAGCGCTCTCGAACCAAAAGCTTCGCTATGGCATTGGCATGGCATTGGCATGGCATTGGCATGGCATTGGCATGGCATTGGCATGGCATTGGCATGGCATTGGCATGGCATTGGCATGGCATTGGCATGGCATTGGCATGGCATTGGCATGGC
>JABFPJ010006697.1:0-10647 GCA_022817425.1 Gryon sp. ZL-2020
CTTAAATGAAGTTTGAATTAAAATAAGATTTTATTTTAGATTAAATATTTGAATTCAGAAAGTTGAATATGTTTTAGACGTCATTATTTTTTACATTTTTTTGTACTTGGCCTATACTTTTCAGTTTTTGGATTATATCAAAACGAATCATGCAAAATCAGTTACCAAATGATGCAAAAGTAGTATTCAACGAAAGTGAAATAAAATTGCGCGGATTACCAAATAATGATGGAATTTTCTGTAATGCCAACTCTGTTATTCAATGTTTGTTTAATAATGGTATTCTAAGAACTGAAATATTTAAATTAGAAAAAAGTCACGTACTATATAATTCTCTTATTAACTATATAGACAAAAATAAAATTATAGACATATTAGCTCTCCGACGGTTTGCACACGAAAATTATCAACTTTCAATACAACAAGATGCTGTGGAATTTATCACCCATCTTATCAATAAAGTTGATAATTTCATTAACTGTATCAAACATACCATAAAAAATACCATAGTTTGTTTACATAAAAAATGACAATATGTTAGAAACAGCACAGAAAATAATTTAGTATTTATTTTACGAAGAAAATTGTTTAAAAAAAAAACAAAAAAGGTTCAGTCTCCAAGAACTTATAAACAATTGCATAGTGGAAACGGAAAACTGTAAAGGTGAATGTGCTGAATGCGGACATGAAAATCTATTACATAAAAGTGAAATATTTTCATTTGGAAAAATTGTAATTATTCAAATCGAATTATTTGAAAATCAATCAACATTACGAAACTTGTCGTAAGATTAATAATAACTATACAATAAAAGGCGTATCTAACGATATTTATAAGCTGCCTAATAATATAAAATATAAAACTGTTTTTGCAATATTTCATCATGGCGAATTAAAGGAAGAAGGTCATTATACTAGTATAATTAAAACCGGTAAATTTTGGACGGAAGTTAATGATGTTTCTGTAGCCAGAAAAAGTTGGCCGAGAAATTCTAAAAATGCTTATTTACTATTTATGGAACAATGGTGATCATTTTAAATTTTAATTATTAGATCGACAAAAACGTATGATATCAAACCCCTAACTTTGTAAAGGGATCTGCAAGAGTTACGTAGAAATCCCCCAAAAAACTAGTAAGAAAATGTTAATCATTTGAAATAAAAATTTAAAACGTTAAAAATACAAAAGTACCTTTAAAAATCACGAAAACTCTAAAATTGTTTGAAAATATTATATGATTTCAATTTTATTTTTATTTTTAGTTTCAAAAATATATTTTTTTAATAGTACCTTGAAAAAAACTAACAAAAAGATTCTGATATCATTAATAGCCAAGACAGCAAAATTCAAAACATACTGAAAATCATTGGATATGTGATGCAGAATTGTATTACAGAGTAATATAATTATTATATATCCTAACAAAAAAATTCCTAACAGAAATATTCCTAAGAAAAAAATTCTTAACAAAAACACTCCTAACAAAAAAATATATATTGTAACCAAGTGATAACGAATTTTGAAAAGACCGGTGGGCTTTAAATTTTAAAGCTCAGTTTGCGTTTCGCCCCAGAGACGACAGTGCCGCCAAAAGTTTTTCTTTAGCAAAAAGAAAATCGCGAGTTTGCGCCACCCCCCCCCAGTAAACGAGTAAAAGTAGTGCGACCCAAAACAAACAAACCCCCAAGGTGGTACCACCCCAAAAACCGCCCCAAAAGTACAAAAAGTGCGCGCGAAGAAAGAAGAAACAAGACAGCGGAGGCGAGCATACGAGAAGCGGCAACGAGAAAGAGGGAGACGGCGAGAAGCCAAGTGAGTGGCGCCCGAAAGAGACAGCAAGAAGTTGTGAGTCAAAACCTTTATTCATTTCAATTACAATTGTCCGTGTCGATTCGATATCCGCGCGAATCGGCGAACGCTCGCTCGACAATCTGTCAATAAAAGATTGTTAATTGTTAATAGATTGTTTGCGGCATCAAACGGTCATTTGATGGTCAAATCGTCCAGCTATCCTTCTATCTCCATAATTCGGAGAAGTGTCTGAATCTCTCGATGTCTCTTCCCCGTCAATTTTACCAGCCGGAAATGAGTTGGTTGGTCCTCTCAGACCAGATCCTTTTAAGCTAAGATGTCGAGAGCAATAACCTCGGCGCTGGCTTTCTTTTGGACATTTGTCAAAATATATACTGCACAATCTTTTCCACTGCTTGCCATTAAACTTTTTCCTAATTCCACTCGGTGTTAATACTATGTCCCCCTTTTTATATTTGTATGACGTTGCCGCCTGAGATCTTGGGGTTGCCGCCTGAGAACGAGGAGTTATTCTACGCTGTTCTACTAGACTACTAGTACTTCCACGACTTTGCATACTGCTTCGCTTACTGCTGCCTGATAATTTTGCATCTGCGTCGGAAGGAAAAGTAATATCTTCTCTATCTAAATCGTCTTCACTTTCTAGATCATCATAACGTCCACTGCTAGGTGCTGCGTTAGCAGAATGAGCCGCGTTGGTTGCAGTTGTCTTATAATAACCACTTGTATCTCCATGAGTTGACATATGAGAAGTATGCTAAAACACGTGGTGTAATTGCAACATCGATGATGAAGCTTCTAATGAATTTCGATACCCATGTTCATTGTTATCATTTTTATCTGCATGACAATCTTCGGCCTCCTCAAGTTCGTCCCACCAAGGTGGCCTGATGAGTCTTAGATCGGCTCTTCTGAGTATGTGAGTTTCAAATTGATCGTCGTCCCGTTGAATGTGAACGACAAAGCGCTTGGGTTTGGCCAGCAAGCTGCATATTGTGCCCTTGACGAAGGCGTTTGCGAGTTTGTCATTAGGTATGCGCACACACGTTTGCGTCCAATGTCACGTGTTCGGTTAGCGGACTCGCGTCGCTTATCACATCGTACTTCCGCGCGCTCAGCACGTCGTAATACAGCACCGGCTTGCAGCCATCGTCATACTCAACGCGCCAACACACGATGATTCCGCCACTCACTCAAATTAATCGTCACGGCTGCTGTACGCGCCCGATAATAGCCCGATTCCTCGCGCAATGAATAGTCCACTGCCGTGCTTTGCGGAGATGCTAGCACCACTAAATGAGTTGTCCCTGTCATCTGATAAGGCACCAGCTGTTGTGGATGGATGGACTGCTGAGGCGAATGAGTTAAGCACAATGTGGAATGGGCGAGTGCAGCCTGGCTTAATGGCTGGGACGTAGTTCTGATGCCTGCAATGTTGGTGATTTTGTTGCTGACGTTGCTGGTCTTGTCCATCTCCTCGAGCTCGCATGGATCGAATTTCCGTTTCTTTGGAAGCTTCGGGCGCTGATCATTGGATCCGAGAGATCTCGTTGCGGAGGAGGTGGCAGCGGGGGTGGTTGATCAGCGGCGGATTTCTCATCGATTGCTCCACCACCCCCGCCCGTGCCATATTGCCCTCCTCCTACTCCCAGAGAGTCCCGCTTCTCATGCAAATGAGCAGTCAGCATCTTTGCCACCTGCTCACCCGGCTAATTGATATAGTGGAGAGGATGTAGTGTAGGAGCGGCGTTCTGTGAGTTAAAATTGGGAGGATGGTGACAACGGCTGAGTGCATACCTCAGCACCCAGCTGTCGGGAACAGAATGCGTTGTGTCTGAGCTCACTGTTTGCTCGCTATTCGGCAAACGAGTGCTCGTATTCTCCTGCGTATCTAATTCTTCTTCGTCGTCGTCGTCGTCTTCTTGCCAACCCCAGCTGCCAAGCATCCTCCCCTACAAATTCTTTTCTCAGCTTAACACTTTTGCCTCCTTTATTGCGAGCACGATTTTATTCTCCGCTAAATTCCAGCTGTCTCTCTCGCGCTTCCTCTGCCTCGTCTCTCCCTGTCCTCCTCTATCTCGTTGTCGCAGTTTCGCTTACCGCTTCTTTGCACTTTACAACACGCGCGCACTTTGGGGCAAACTTTTGGGGCGAATTTTAGGGGTGGTACCACCTTGGGGTTTTGTTTTATTAAGGAGCAATTTCACTGCTATACTCGCTTACTGGGGGGGGCGGCGCAAACTCGCGAATTATTTCTATTCTTCGCAAAAGAAAAATTCTGGCGGCACTCCGTCTCTGGGGCGAAACGCAAAACTGATTTCCAATTCAAATCCAAACTCTGTTTTGATTTTCGTTATCACATAAATGTGATAACGGGACGTGCCGGGCCATCTAGCAGCACCCGAATTTCGGCGACATGTCAATGACACATTGACAGTCCGCTCGCTTGATAACTAGTTCGCGGATCCGTAACCACTTGGTTACAAGTGCCCCCTCCTCATCTCTCTGGCGTTGTGGTGAGCGCCGGCACTCCGCCTCCCTGAGTCGGTGGGTGCTCGGTCGCTCCTAAACCTTTCAACACCGTTTGGAAGGGCAATTCGCAAGCTAGGCCCAGAACCGTCTCTTTATTAATGGCGCCTACGTTCGTAGATCCGTGACTCGGTCCTGGGCCCTCATCCGTACATCCGGGGTCGCTCCCAACGTCCTTGGCGGGCGATACAGTTGCTGGGCTGCCTCGCTGATCCTGGTCTCCGGCGGCGGAACTGGAATGGCCGCAGGAGTTTCCGGTGGCGTCGGTTCAAACTCTCGTCGGTTCCCCGGGTGGGCCTTCTTGAACGCGGCCAGCAACCCTTGCTCCGCCTCGTCCAAAACTCCGTCAATGTCCATCAGGAGAAGGTCTTCCCGTTCGTCCATTTTTTCCTGGTTCTTGTTCATCTGAAACAGACTTGGCACAAGATGAGGGATCTGGGGGATGTTAGGGCTTTGTGCTGGGTGACGTTAACCTTCCCTATACTTTTGCCGTGCTCGTCTACAAGGTCATATACAAGGGGGGATCGTGCTTTCTGAATAGTATATGGACCTTTGACACATGTCAAATGACACATAATTATAACCGCTAAAACAAAACACATTCACTTGCATGTCAACAAGCATACAACTTCAACTAATGTTAGCCAATAGGCGGCGCGCGAGTAAATATTCTCAAACGTGCGTTGTATCCATAAATACATAAAATCTCCGTTTTTGTGTTACATTCAGTTTGTTTTGTGAACTAATAATAAATAAAGAAATAGTTAAGAATCCAACTGAGAGTCGTTGTCAAATTGGCGCCCAACTTGGGGCACAGCTCAAGTCCGAAGACCAGAGGATCCACTAAGCCGGCGAAAACAACAAGCCATCGGCGTGGCGAACCAGAGAAACCCTGTGTATAGGACACTTTGTCCGAAAAATTTACCTATACGCCGACGGTTACGACACACGAGAAGATTTCTGCAACCATACAGGCCCTCTACTGCACATCCGACACTTCCTAAAATAGGAAAAAACATTCAAAAGGCTAAAAATCCAACAACCCCGCTATTCTACAAAATCGTCTTGCCAGTCAGGGAAAGAGTAAATGGAGGACCACGTAGGCTCATCCAACTGAGGGTCGTCATCAGGTTTCCAGCATGATGCAACACACCCCAATTCAAAAGTCCGACCAGAGAACGAGTACACGACACACAATGTATGAAGAAATTTCCTCTCCAAAAGACAGTTCCGGGATTGTAGAAAACCCGGTGGTGCCCAATACTACAACAGTCATGAGAAGGCTCGCTCAACATCCTATTTTGGCAGCTCAGAGCCCAGATAGGGCAGAAACAGAGGATAGGAATTCATCGACCTCTTACGCACCAGCCATAGAGGTGCGGCCAGGGACAACATCCTCGCAGCCATCCACTGACAGTATGATATATGCGCAAGCACCAACATCACAGCCACAGACTACATATTCGTCATCGCAGTCCGCTCCAGCAAGCATTGCATCAACATACCAATCACCAGTTCACCAAGCATTACCACCAATATAACACTCGCAGTATTTCCAGCCAACAATCGTACCATCATCATCACAGGCCTTCTTACCAACACATCTCCAATCACAAAGGTATCAGCCGCCACCACATACATACCCAACACATATCCAACATGGCAAGATCAAAGGTCAAGACAGTATCCAGCAAATCAGGTCCTTCCAGCTGCGTTACATTACCAACAACCACAACCACCAGAAGCTTCAAACCAACCCGCAGAGGCTCAATCAATAGACTCCATACGCATGTTGACGGACCTCCTCACCACCCTGCGTACTACTACACAAATGCAGTTTACGTATCATGGATTAGATCATGAAGACCCAGTAAGATTCTTAAATAGGTGTAACGAATTTTTTCAAAGACAACATATATGAAAACCAAAAAACTGCTACAGTCACAAAATACTTAAAGGGCGAAGCGGAGAAACGGTGGAAGATGTATGCCACAATGGATCTAAGCTGGGAACGTTTTCAAGAATTGTTACTGAGTAGGTTCAATAGCATTACGGTGAAATCTTGGTTACAAGCACAATTATATTCCAAACCACAAGAGGAGAAGGAGAGTGTGGCGATATATCTCCAGCAAAAGTATCAATTGTTGGAACGCCTTCGACCAGATGAGATTAAGGAACATAAAATTTCTACGATGATAGATTTAATGAAGCCTGCATTGAGACTAGCAGTTAGACCAGGAAACCCGCAAAATTTTGAACAATTGTTAAGCGTCGCCATTACGGCAGAAGCAGATTTGTGTGATAAGGTTCCTAAGAAAACAGAGGAGAAACCAAATCGAAACACTAAGGAACCTACACGAATGGGGAGGAACCTTGCTCCTCCCCATATAATTTTCCAATAGTGATAGTCAACAAAAAGAATGGTCAGCCAAGATTTTGTGTTGATTATAGAAAATCGAATGCGATCACTGTAGACGAACAACAGCCATTTCCAAACATTCATCGATCAATAAAGGAATTAGGATCAGCAAAGATATTCACCACCTTGGATCTACAACATGGATACTGGCAGGTTCCAATGGCTGATGACAGCAAGAAATTTACGTCATTCATGGCGCTAGACGGAGGCACGTATCAGTTTAGAGTGATGCCTTTCGGATTAAAGAATGCACCCAGTACATTCCAAAAGATGATGAACCAGGTCCTGGCAGGATTGATAAATGAGATTTGCATCGTATACTTGGATGATATAATTATCTATTCAGAAAATATGGAGGAACATTCCAAATATCTCCGATTGGTACTGGAGAGATTACAGATGCATAACCTACAATGCAATTTGGAAAAATGTCATTTCGGTAAGGAAAAAATTACTTACCTAGGCCACATCATAACTCCTTAGGGAGACGAACCAAACCCAGAAAATATTCGGGCTATCCAGGAAACCTTAACCCCGAAAAATCGGAAACCAGTGAAATCTTTGTTGGGATTATGTGAATGGGTGGCAGATTACATTCCCAATTTTGCTATGAAAGCCAGCCCTATGACTGATTTATTATCAATTAAGAAACCTTTAAATGGACCCAGGTAGCAGAGAAAGCCATTCAAGAGATAAAACACACATTCCGGGAACCGCTACATCTAGGTCGACCAATAAAAGGATTACAATTTACATTACAAACCGACGCCAGCAAGGTAGGAATGGGAGCAGTCCTCTATCAAGAAAAAGCCCATGGCTCAAGGAACATCATCAGGTACGGAAGTGCAGAATTTAGACCAGCAGAAACTAGATACCACAGTAATGAACACGAATGCTTGGCTATAATCTGGGCTATCAAGAAGTACCAGCATTTTTTGGAGGACGGAAAATTTATTCTAAAAACAGACAACGCAGCTCTAACGTGGTTACAAGAGCTAAAAGACACCCGATCGAAATTGACAAGATGGGCCTTACTCTTGCAGGAATTTTCCTTTGAGATCATCCATTGTCCCGGAAAGGATAATCAACTGGCGGGCGCTCTATCCAGAACTCCATCAGATGAACAAATGGAACCACCAGAAAAAGCTCGCTTGATATCTCCCGCCATTAACTCTATAGGTCTCTCAGATCTGTTTGAGGAGATTTTTGAAGAACAGGAGAAAGATGCAGATATACAAGCAAAGATAAATCGTTATTATCAGATTTGAAGAGATGGTCCAACTAGTAAAAGCGACGAAAGATTGCAACACACTCATCGAGTGACAAATCAAAGACTTCAATACAGACCAAAAGGTTCTAGGTCTTGGCTAATTGTAGTTCCGCAAAAAGTGCAACAACAGGTTCTTTTTCATTATCATGATGATGCAGGACACCCTGGAGTAGAAGAAACCATTAGAATCATTAACCAACTATACACCTGGATAGGAATGACCCAAGACGCAAGGTATTATGTACAAACCTGCCAAAAGTGCTCATGCGTAAAACCATATCGAACGCCAAACAGAATCCAGCAAACACCAAGGCAACCACAACATGCATGGGAAGTAGTGGCCCTCGATTTAATGCGTCCGTATCCACGAACAAAAACCGGCAAAACGTATTTGCTGGTATTAACGGATTTGTTCTCACGCTGGGTTGAAGCCTATCCTATATCTAACGCAGAAACAAATGTTATAATTAAAAAGATGACCACTGAATTTTTCCCCCGATGGGAATATCCAAGAGCCCTACTCAGTGACAACGGCCCGCAGTTTAGCAGCAAAAGTTGGGCAGACGCATGTAAACAATGGGGAGTAGAACCCTGGACCACCCCTACATATCATCCGAGAGCAAATCCAACTGAACGAAGAAATCAAGAAATCAAAAAGGGATTGAGATTATACCTAACAATCAACCACACAACCGATGGGAAGAATGTCTACCAGCAGTTTTATTCAATATGAGAACCAGAAAAAACGACGCCACAGGTTTTTCTCCAAGCCAGGCAGCCATCGGTCGTCAGCTACAGAGACCAGGGGAATGGAAACCATTAGAAGCTATTCAGGAGAAACTCAAATCCCAAGATGTAGTTCTACATCAAAATCAGGTAAAATATTGTAGTAAACAAAATCCCGAAACCGGAACTCCAAAAACATACCAACCGGGAGATCTTGTCCTGATAAGAAACCAGACGCTCTCAAATGCGTCGCAAAATTTCTGCTCCAGTTTAGCCCCACTCTGGGAAGGTCCATACCAAGTGAAAAAAACCCTCGGTTCGGGAGTTTACCTAATTACAAAAGGTAATTACACCAGCAAAATTCATCGAGACCAGATAAAACCGTATCAAGGAGATCAGCAAGTCGAAGTTCACCAGCCGCGACCTCGAGAAAGACCACGAAAGAAACAACGAATCTCTACGATCCCAAGTCCTACTGAAACGTCAGAACCACCCATACAACCGTCTGCCGTCCGTGAGCAACACAATGGAATTAATTCAAGATATGATCTGCGACCGCGAAAGAAAAATTAGTGTTATAGTGTTATATTTGAGTATATATTATAATTTTCTATTATCTGATTGTTATCCACGAAATTGTTGTATCACAAAATTTGTCGGGCGAAATTACGACTTATGGTTACAATTATGCGTCAAAATTGTCGGGCGATTGACACATGTAAAATGACACATAATTATAACCGCTAAAACAAAACGCATTCACTTGCATGTCAACAAGCATACAACTTCAACTAATGTTAGCCGATAGGCGGCGCGCGAGTAAATATTCTCAAACGTGCGTTGTATCCATAAAAACATAAAATCTTCGTTTTTGTGTTACACTCAGTTTGTTTTGTGAACTAATAATAAATAAAGAAATAGTTAAGAATCCAACTGAGAGTCGTTGTCATCTTTAAAACGGGGAAACTGTTTTGAGGCGATATACTACGCTGCAGAAGAGAGCACGTAATGGCGCTTCCACACTTTATCACCTACCTGATAAGTGTGCTCCCTCAGTGACTTGTTATAGTCCGCCTCGTACTTGTCCACAGCACGACTCAAGTGGACCTTGACTAGGTCTTGAAGTCGGGCCAACTTACGCACTCACGTTTCCCATTGTTGGGGGGTTTGTGGAATTACCTCTGGTGGTCCTTCCAACTTTTCTTTCAGGGGATTAGGCTTGCGCAATTCTCTTCCAAGGTTCAGAAAGGCTGGCGTGATCTTCGTTCCTGAGTGGACTGATGTATTGATGGCGAATTGGAATTCGTCCAGCAATTCATCCCAAGTCCGGTAATTCTCCTGGAGGTATGACATCAGCATCCCCTTGATAACCTTGATAACCTTGGTTGGACCGTTCAGTGGGATTGGCCTGGGGCCAATAAGTAGGGGTGGTGAATTGTATGGCACCGACCTCGGACAGAAAATCCTTCGTTGCTCTATTTACAAATTCTGTACCGTTGTCGGTCAGCACCACCCGCGGTACTCCCCATCGGTAAACGATCCTGGTATTCAAGGCTGCTATGATGTTCCTGGCATCATAGCAGCTTTCCGCGGCAGCTTTGCTTTCCGCAGTGGAACTATCTCGACCCATTTGGTAAACAAATCCTGGAACACCAAAATGTACTGATGACCATGCAGACTTGGTGGATAAGGGCCCATAATGTCGGTCGAAACCATCTGCTAGGGTTGCTCATACTTCCGGCGACCCAGCAGTCCTGGTGGTTTCGTCCGGGGTACCTTACAAGGCTGACAGGTCAGACATCTCCGGATGTCTGACCTGTGGCGCTGGCGTCGGTCTGAAGAGTGAATATCTTGGTGAAGTCTGGGAAGGCCAGAGTAGGTGAGATGTCA
>JABFPJ010006698.1:0-10646 GCA_022817425.1 Gryon sp. ZL-2020
GGCTAATTTTAGGTTGTAATCAACCTCTAAGGTCGACCACTATTAAAATTTGGGGGAAAAGCAACTTATTTCGGCAAAAGGGCTGCTGAAAAGTAAAAAGGGCTAAAAAGGGCTAACCAATTTAAAATTTTAAAGGGCAAAATATTGTTCGTGGCTGCAAACAAAATTAAAAATTTTTAAATTTGGGGCAAAATTTTAAGATTTTGCCCCAATTTGTAATTGGTCCAGACTCTCATGTCCGGGCCAATTAGTGTGGGACTCGTCCGCAGACCCTACTTGACTAAATCACCTACGTCTTTCCGCAAATAACAGTAACGAGGCACTTTCGTCAGAGACTACTTCTCGGGGAACATAGGGCTTACGTTCCTAACTCAGTTGGGCACTTTTGGCCGCTTTTTAGTAGAAATCATATCGCTTTTCAGCAGGGAAACATCGCTTTTCATCAGAAAAATCCACTTTTCAGCAGGAAACTCCTCTTTTCAGCAGGGAACTCCGCTTCTCAGCAGGAGTCGGATCGCTTTATTAGTCGTCGAGGGACGCTAATCTGGCGTAGCGGGGCAACTCGAGTTTTACTTGCTAACAGCGTGAGACGAACATCTCCAGACTTTTCAAGACTGTTCGAAGATAAATGCAAACGGCGTACGCTTTGGTCGAAGCGTCTGAAAAGGCGTGAAGCTCGACACGTTCCGTTTCGGCATCCTGTCCTGTCTATCGGGGTATGAATATGCGTTCTAACGAAGGAAGGGCGTTGAAATAGTCGCTATACCAAGTCGTCAATTCGTCACTCAACGGTTCATCCCATTCGACTTGAAGCTGCCATAGTCGTTGCATGAAGATTTTGCGCGAACAACTACTCACAACTAATCACAGTCGTCTGAATGAACCTAAATTTGGCGGTACATTTGCTCGATGTCAGCGCAGCAAACGTACCGATGCGAACGCCATTGAATGATGAAAACGCCAAATTAGTCTGCAACTTGGGTCCCGAAAATTACAAGTCATTGAGGGACTTGCGCGTACTAGTCGGGGCAGATGCGTTAAAAACCACACGTACCTTCGTGGTGGTGCTAGTCATTTTGACAACTGGATGATGTGACATGTAAACGCAGAAAAGTGCTTCATCCTTTTCCGGGACGAGGGTCATGTGATCTCGCTTTTCGTAATTGCGCAGACACTGAACATACAGTTCACGTAGCTGTGGATTTTTTGCCATGCGTCCCTCCAATGCCATCAATAAGCGATCGACTCGTTGGTGGCCGAGAGGCACCGAACGGTAGAGGTGCCGAGACGCAGAATGGTAAGCGCAGCACGTACAGGTCATCGGTCATCGGTGAGCGGGAATGCGTTTCACGGAAGTGTGATTTGCGAATTTGATCGTCCTTTGTGAGGACTGTTCCGGGAACTTCTTCGACCTCCCAGAAGCGGCGCATCATCGAGATTTTCTCGTGCGTCAAGCAAATGTGCGTAAATAGGAGAGCTCGAGACGTCCGCACGCGGCGCGGTACCGCCTGAGATCAGCCAACCAATGATAGTTTGTTGCGCGACAGGTTGGCCTATTTCACCTTTGCGAAGGCCGTCACGCAGCGCGTAAGCATAGATATCAGCCCCAATGATTATGTGAATCTTGGCGTCAAAGTGAAGTTCTGGATTAGCAAGATAGACACCTTGCAGATGTGGCCAATGTGATGCAGGAACTTGGAACTGAGGCGCGTATGCAGGAAGAGACGGAAGGACTAGCGCGTCCGTGGAAAGAGCAGGTCAGTGATCAGAGTATGCGTTGAGCCCTGATCTAAAAGAGCTCTGACTTTGGCAGTTTTTTGGGACGGGCTGGAGATGTGAACCCAGGCCGTCGCTAAAATGACATTAGGTGTGCGCATGCCGGCTGACATATGCGCTTGAACTTGACAACCAGGTTTGTTATCTTTGTTATCTTTGGGTGCCGAGGCATTGCTCGTTTGAGTTGTCATGTTATTCGGGACATTGGTTGACGACGTTTCGCGAGCAGTGTCAGAGTCTGAATCGCGGTGCAATAATGAGTGGTGCCATTGACCACAATTCGTTTTGCTCTGACATTGACGCAAGTTGTGCTTTAGGCTAAGACAATTAAAACACAATGACAAAACACAAAGTTTTAACAATTTTGTTTCGTTGATCAAGCGGAAATTCAGCAAATTGTTTACATTTGAAAACGAAATGACCTTTCTTGTGACAAGCGGAAAAATTCGAAAATGACGCGTCATTGTGATGAGTTTGCACATTACGATTTTTACTGGATTGATTAATTGATTTTGTTGTCGACGTTAAAGTCGGCGTAGAAGTCGGCGCGATTGCTTCTAGACCTCGAATGCGCGTGGTTAGAAATGCACTTAATTGATCGAAAGTGTGATATTCGTCCGAATCGCCCAAATGAATCTCCCAAGCTTTCCGCGTGTTAGCGTCGAGCTTCGAAACGGTATAGTAAACAATAACATCGCTCTAACTATCAACTGAACGCGTTTTCGTTGATCGAGAATTCGTTGTCGTCAAAGAGGCGTTAATATATAGTACGCGTCACTATTGACACTCTGCGAGTTGAGCAGAACAACCGAAAAGATCTCGACCGATTTGACTTGAACGAAGTCAATGTCAACGTAAGTGATTGAGTAACGCAATCAATCACTTATTGCGTGCTATTCGTGTGTCCGAACTCAAGTGCGACCTGAAAGAAAGCATTCATCCAATTTTGCAAGTGCGTGCAAGCACAAAGTGTTTGCCGTATCGATTGCCGGCGGAGATTCCCGGCCACTGATCGATGGCAAGTCGAGCGGAGCGGCGAAAGCCTCACTCTTCGGTCACAGTGAGAGCCCCGTGCAGAAGCGCTTGCGATTTTCGGCTGCCGAGACGCAAATGGGGTGAGAGAGGAGAAGCTTGGAGGGGAGCGCCGATCGATGGAAAAGGTCGATGAGTCCCTTTGCCTCTCTGCTCCCCGGTTCTCGAACGTACCGAGTGTAACGTCACGAGGGAAGTGAAAGAAAGCGTTAACGCACAATCACGTCACGTATTGATCACGTCACGCCTTAATCACGTCTTAATCACGTCAGGGTCACCAAATGTTCGCGTGAACTCCAGGGGGCCTCGTTGCGAAACGAAAGCAGCCCTTTTGCACGACTTCAAAGAAAAGAGCGATTGCACGCGAGCATGGGGGAGATCGGAGGGAAATGGTGTGAAAAGAATACACGGCCGAATAATAACAAATAAACTATTTATTGATAACTAATTAAAGAAAATTAACGAAGAATAAAGAAATAAAATAGGTACTGTAAATACAAGAAACGTTTGATTAAATTTCGTATCGGCGCGTGTTGTATAAGCGCGTAACGGCGGGTTCAGCGCAACAACGAATACTAAATCAAAATTTGGATATAATACTGAAAATAGGCAAAAATTCGCGTAACGTAAACATAAAAGGTCGCAAGCGAAAGTTCGCGAAAACATCATAAATGAATACATAAATGTAACTACGAAAATAAAGCTTACAAAGATTAACACCTTCTCTTGGGTGGTAAGCGGGAGCTCGGTGTAAATATTGTTGTCGAGTAGTTTTTCTCTTTTGGTTTTAAGAACATTTGCTCTTGCGTCGGTACTATTCAGGTGGCAGAGATAAAATTAGTTTTAGCCAGCAATTTAACTAATTTCAAAATATCTGGTAGACCAAATTTGTTGTCAACGAATTGGCTCACTTCCTGGATTAAATCAGACCGAGATTCGCACCTGAGGCCTTTGATCATAATATCCAGTTTGTTGAGTTCTTTTTCTTGTCTCGAAATCAGGAAGTCAAGGTGTGCTAGCTACGCAGCGACCTCTGGTAATGCCGCACTTTCAACTTGCCTCTCAACACTGTCGAGCCGAGTCTTCCAGATTCCATCTCTCTCTCGTTGAATTCAATAGACCGGTCTATTCTAGAATTTATGGCTTGGTTTTGGTCCTCAAGACGTTTGTTTAATTGGGCAAAATTGGATTCGTTTGAACGGCTCATCTGGTTAATTTAACGAGTATCGCATCGTACACGTCTTTCTCGGACATCTCCATAGCCGTAAGGTTTTGTTGCTTCATTGATGGGTCGAATAATAATTTTTTCGGGATTAAAGTCATTTCCTTTCAACGTCGGAGTTAACGAGTTTTCTCTTCACATATCTTTGCTTCAGGTAGGTTATAATCGAGGAGCACGTGCGAGCTTCACGGACTCTAAGAGTTTGTGAAGACAGACAGCCTGTGAATTTGAGAATTGAACAATTTCACAAGTTCTCTTCTTTTTGTAAATTGAATATGGTGGGTTTCAAGACACCCAGGTCGTGAGGGTGTAGTGCTATCTCATTTTGTGGTGTCAAGTATCTTGAGGTCGGTACGTCTGAACTATGTCTCTCGATCGATCCGGCTGCGGATATATCTCACTGTGTCAATGGATGCGTTCAGACTTTCATTCGAGCGAACGAAAAGGAAAAAAAAGAAATTAAAATATACAAATTTCAATAATTATTATGCCGTGAAAAAAACTAAGAAAAAAAAATAAGTGAGCCGACGTGGGCAGAATGAGTACTTACAGGCTAGGAGGGAGCATTGCAAAAGAAGCTCCCTCCGTCGACTGACAGCGCTTGTCAATAAAAGTTCTAGGTTAGTTTTTTTACTTGGTTTTTCGAACGCTGCTAAGAACTCTCAACATCCAGTAGGGCAATCTATCTAGTGATAACTGATAAGCAGTATGTTTTCTTTCACAATATTTGGGTTCTTTGCAATTAAACTGTCAATTCATTATGCGAAAATACTTTATATAAAACGTACACAAAAGATTTACGTGTTCAACGTACCAAATATGTGATGTCGAACGAATAAATACGTCGTAATGTCATTCTGAGCAAAGAATGCTATAAGTTGCGCCTTTGCCACATCTAAATCGGCGTAACTTACAAAATACGATAGTGTGCTAATTGTAAATTTGACTAGACGCGTAAAATTGTCAAGAAAATAAATTACCATACAAAAATCTGAGGTATTTTTTAGGGAACTTTGTCGCTTCGAGCACATAATGCTGTAAGTTGCAACTTTGCGACTTCTAAATCGGCGTAACTTACGAAATATGATAGTGTGATGCTTGTAAATTGGACAAGACGCGTAAAATTATCAGGAAAGTAAATTAGCATACAAAAATCTGGGGTATTTTTTAGGGAACTTTGTCGTTTCGTGCAAATAATGCTGTAAGTTGCATATGAGACTTCTAAATCGGCGTAACTTACAAAAAATGATAGTGTGCCGCTTGTAAATTGGACAAGACGCGTAAAATTATCAGAAAAATAAATTAGCATACAAAAATGTGGGGTATTTTTTAGGGAACTTTGTCATTTCGAGCCAATAAATCTGTAACTTGCAACTTTGCGACTTCTAAATCGGCGTATCTTACAAAATATGATAGTGTGCCGCTTGTAAATTGGACAAAACGCGTAAAATTATCAGGAAAATAAATTAGCATACAAAAATCACAGCATTCTTTGCTCGTAACGACAAGGTTCCCTAAAACACTATCGTATTTTGTAAGTTACGCCGATTTAGAAATGGCAAAGGCGCAACTTATAGCATTCTTTTCTCAAAATGACATTAATACGCATTTATTCGCTCGAAATCACATAATTGGTTCATTTTTTTGCTTATTTTTCATGATTACTTCACTTGGGTAACAAAAGTATTGATTTTTTCAATAATATGCACAATTAAAAATTTCTTAGTGTATCGTTATTTCTAATGTCAGAAACTTCAATCACATTATATTTCACTGTCATGCAGCATTTATTCCGATCGTGAAATTCGATGTATTTCATACATTTTAAGTGAAAACGCAAATTTTTGAAAAAAAAAAAATGTTTAATTATATTTAACGCTGGAATGTTGGGTTGTGCTTCTTAGTATTTTTCCAAAGATGTTTTGAATTATTTTTATTCCATCTGTACAGATACAATTGATAAATTTTTGTATTATAAACAATGAAAAAAAAGCTTAAAAACATCCTACACTTAAATGTATATTATATTGATGAAAATTATATTCAATTTATACAATTTATGTACTTATTATAATAAATAGCTGAAATAGCTGTGCATAAACTTTATGAAAATCGTTCAAGCAAACGATGGCTATCAGGGTAATTAGTTAGGTCATTTCTAGAGGTTTTCATACAACTAATTTTTCGGGAGATCTTTGTATGAACATTTTTTAGAGGAAAGTTTTTAGGGAGTATTAATAATAATAATAATTATTATTGTCATTATTATTATTATTATTATTTAATAATTATTATTATTATTTATAATTTTTTTTGAGGGTAGGCGGAAAATCTTGCATAAGAGACCTAAGAGGGACTGCTCTCATAGGTACTGTGAGATTCTTACTCACTAAAAACCGCCTCCCTTTCGTCAAATCTTTGGGTCGGACAACTGTTTATCACAATACTTCGGCGCCAAGACTTTTAATTCTTCAGCCCAAACGGCTATCGTCTTTTAATTACTCAGATGTTGGTCCAAGTCTACTTTTTTCACTTTAAGTATCGTCTGCGAATACTGCGTTAGAGCTATCCAGCATCGTCTGTCACTCAGCATCAGGTTAACGATATCATCGCAGTTCAAACTTCCGAATTCTGCTTCCACAGTTCTTCTCTCTTCTGTCCACCGATTGCAATAGAAAAATGTGTGTTCTGCATCGTCCAGCTCGTCTTTACAGTACAGGCAGTTTGGTGAATCTGCTTTACCTATTTTGGGGAGGTATGTCCGTAAATACCCGTGGCCACTCAAGAGCTGGGTCACGTAGTAGCTGACTTCACCGTGCGGTATTGTTGTCCACAATTTAATGTTTCTAATCAATCTTGCCGTCCATCGTCCTCTTTTTTCCTGTTGCCACATCTGTTGCCAGTCTTCGAACGTATGTATGCGCTCCTCCTCAGTGACAGTGTTGCGCGCTGCTTCGTCTTTTCTCTTGTAGATTGCTTGACATTCTCTAGCAAGCAGTGTTATAACGCCAGCAATTACCAAGACTACGGGTTCGGATACCGTACTGTACGCTGACGTTTCCGGTATACTTCGCGTTTGAGGGCCTGAGCCCATATCTCTGCCCCATACAGAAGGACAGATTGAACAGATGTCATAAGTAAACGGCGCTTGCTGGATTTTGGTCCGTTGGTATTGGCCATGAGTTTACTAAGAGCGGTAACTCCTCTAGCTGCTTTATCGACAATGCGCCGGATATGTTCTCCGAAATTTATCTTGTTATCAATCGTTATTCCAAGATATCTTGTCGCCGGTTTTGTTTCAATCTGTACTTCGCCCACTTGCATGGGTATCAGAGTGTCGATTCTTTTCTTCGTGAGAATTACAATCTCTGTTTTGCTCAGAGCAAGAGATAAACCATGATTTCTCATCCATGCTTCAATTATGTGCATCGCTGCAATTAGTTTCATTTGTGCCAATACAATGTTGCGTGCTGCAATCAAAACCGCAACGTCGTCAGCATATCCAACCAGTTTTGTTTCGGCTGACATCTGTTCTCTCAAAAGATCAGGTCCAAGGATTGATCCCTGCATCGCACTTGCTGTTACTTCAACTCTTCTTTGCCCCTCTGTCGTATCGTAGAGAAGAGCACGATCCTTCAGATAGCTGTCTATCATCCTCAGGAGATAGAACGGGACATGGAATGAGTGCTCAAGCGTTTCGAGCATGTCCACTTGGCAGAGTTAAAAGCATTCCTCACATCTAGAGTCATCAAGAGAAACACTCTTTTCGAATGCTGGTTGTAATCTTCGGCCTTCTTTACCACTTTCATCACTTCGTACACAGCATCGCAGGTCGATTTTCCTTTCCTGAATCCATACTGTTGCGGCGATAGTCCACCAGACGTCTCAACGAAATGTAGAAGTCGGAGTTTCAGCAGCTTCTCCAATACCTTTCCGGCTGTATCCAGCATACACAGGGGTCTGTATGATGATGGACTTTGATGATCGCCTTTCCCTTTGCTTATCAGCACAAGACGCGCTATTTTTCAGCTATTGTAGAATACTCCTGCCTTCAAGCACGCATTATACATGTTTAGCAGTATTGAGGGATCTTGCTCCATTACAATCTTCAGAATTTCCCCTGGTATTCCGTCCGGACCGGGTGCTTTTTTATTTTTTAGTGTTTTCACTGCCGATGTCAGCTCTTGTAATTCAAACAGCGAAACTGCTATATCATTTACGTAATTTCTTTCTTCTCGCAAAGGATGAGTCGGGAAAAGAACTTCAATACCATTTTTCATGAAAGTGGGGGTCATGGTACCGATAGAGGACATTGCACCAAACCTCTGGGTTACAATTTTGTAACCCAGGCCCCAGGGATCTCTATCGACGTCTTTGCAAATTTCTCTCCACTTGGTACGTTTACTCTTGTTTATGATATGTCGAAGCCAGCGTCTTGCATTTCGTCTGCACAGACGAAAATTCTCTCTTCGTCTCACGCGGTCTTCTGAATCTCTCGTCCGCTGCGCCAGCCGTCGAAGTCTGAAACACGTTCTTCTTGCTTCTGCTATTTCCGCAGTCCACCAGTATGCTGGGGATCTACGGTGTCAGGGCATTTTTCGTGGCATCGATAATTCAAACGCCAAAGTGATCCGTCTCATAGTCTCGTCTACCAAGTTGTCCACTTCGGCAGTCGGGATGGTGCGAGTGTTGTCTCCAATAATCTCATTAAAACATTCTCGGTCAATATGATCGAAATTCCAACGCCTAGGTCTTTCAGGACGCACATTCCGATTACAGTAACCACCAACTTTAACATAAAAAATAATATACTGTTGATCGCTGCCCGTATAATCCTCAAGTACATTCCAGTTTTCAATTCGAGAAAGGATAGATTCTGATGCCAGCGTGATATCTGGAGTTGTCTCCATGCAACCTGGTCGACGAAAAGTTGTCGTTGAACAGTTGTTCATGACAAACATCCTTGTCCGTGCGGCCATGTCTAGTAGATATCGTCCACGCGAATTAGTTCGCAGCGTACCCCATTCAACGGCACTGGCATTAAAGTCCCCGGTCACCACTAGATCTCCGTCGGTAGAAAGAATTACGTCTTCTAGAGAGTCAATGTTCCTTTGATAGTTGTCGATGCCCTCGCTTGAAGTTATGTAGCAGCTAAAATAAGTAACACTGCTTATTTTGACCCAAACAAAAGCATCCTCAATTCCACTTCCCTCAACATAAGTCTCACTTGGATCAAGGATCCATATCGCGGATGTTTCAAGTCGATCGTTATGCCAGTTGTTCTGGTTTCGATTACGATATTGCTCGCTAAGGAGCAAAACATCCACTTGATTTTCAGCCGCTACTGTAAGAAGTAAGTGATCCGCTAACAGACTTCTATTCATGTTCGCTTGCAAAAAGCGAATCATCCTCTTCTTTTCTTCTCCAAAGCTTCACGGAACATCTGGCATCGACCTGAGCTCGCCCTGTGGTTTTGCCTATCCTTCTAAGACACCAGCTTCAGTACATAGCATGTAATGTTCCGAATCAGTGCATTCTTTTAGTTTGTGTCTTTCTTTGCCGCAATTGTAGCAGCGTTGGCTTCGATCCGGTCCACTGCAGAATGCAGCAATGTGTCCAAAGCCAAGACACTTGAAGCATCGAGTTATCTCTTCACGCTTTCCGATTCTGCAATTGATCCATCCAATTTTAATACGGCTTTCTTTGAGAAGACTGAGTGCACTGAGAAAATCAATCTTCACCAATGCAGTCTTTTGTCCTCTACTGTTTTCTTTCATCACGTTGACCTTCAATTTTCGTAACTTGTCTCCAAGGTTTCGCTTGATTGCATCGACTACCTCCTCTTCGGTGGTGAGAGCGTCAAGATCTCGGATCTCCAGAGTCCCACATTCTACGAGATTTTCGACTGTAGCACCTTCTCCAAGAATACCACGTAGATTCTCTCCCAAAGCTGCTCCTTCTGTGCCTCGTTTAAGCTCAACAAGCATGGCTTTCGTGCATGTGCAGCGTACTGACATTATTTCAGTCCCCGATTCATTTGGATTGGCCTTCTTGTTCCAGTATCTGAGCATAAGTCTTGCCTTTAGAAGGTCTTATCAACAGAGCTTCAGATTTAGGTTTCGGCTTTGGCTTCTTTCCTGCTTGCTGCCTCGAATTCTTTTTCGTCTTTTGGTTTTCTGCTTGACCTTCCGCGCTAGCTGGTAGATTTGGCTTCAAGGCCGCAGCAGCATCACTTTTCTTTTTTGGGAGGCGTCTTCTCACAACATTGGACCATTTCTCGTCCATGACGTTGTTCGACTCATTTTCCATATCTTCCTTCGTCGGGCTTAAAGCTTTCCGTTTCTGTGGAGTACCTGCTTTAGCAGGACTCGACGCGGGTCGCTTCTGTTGATTCCCAGTGCTTCGTTGTTTGGATGCGGTTGCTGTTGAGTTTTTTAGGTTCATCTCAAGGTTTAGCCACGAATTCCGTACTGAAAGGATGGTGAGAACTGACGTTTCAATTTTCCCTAAGCCTTCCTTCACTGTTTTGCTGATATTTTTTTGGACTTCAACTGCACTCTTCATAGCCGGAAGCAGATCTCGAATATCTGCAAGGCACTTTTCTTCTTCCATTCTC
>JABFPJ010006699.1:0-10643 GCA_022817425.1 Gryon sp. ZL-2020
AAGGGCAGCCTTTAAAGGCTTAAGTAAGGCCAATCTATAAAGGTCATATACAGGTTTACTAAAAATTAGCCTTTAAAGCTGAAATAAATACAACCTATAAAGGCCTTGTAAAGGTGTATAAAGGGTATCCTTTAAAGGCTTAAGTAAGGCCAATCTATAAAGGCTATATAAAGGCATATTAAATATCAGCCTTTAAAGGTAAAACTTTTATGGGCCTTTAAAAAACCTGAAAATACAACCTTAAATTCGATATTCCATTAAAGGGCCTTCAAACATTCAAGGTACGCCTTTAAACATTTCTAGTCGGGTAGATTCACTTTCAATATTTTTAAATATATAGCAAATACAATACGTAATTTAATATTTTATAGTAAAAAGCATTAACTTTATTTATAATTTATTACATTAAAAAACTATATTAAGCATTTTTCATTTCATACATTTGTGTTATATGTTTTGTATTTCGCATCATGTTAAACATACTTGATGTGTAATTATATTTATTCACTTTTATATTATCTATAAAACATATGTTATATCAAAATAAACGAGAAAATATAATTATAACACATTATTTTTTAATGAATTTTCGGTTTGCGAAACATTACATCTTTTTGTTTGTTCATTAATAAAGTATTGATGTTTACGGAGCACAAAATTGCTATAATTTCATTGAATTGTCCGTAAGTGACAGTAGTAATGTTAACGGTTTTACGTATCAGTAGCTCACTAGCCGAGTATTCATAAAGGCAGCTTGTCAATTGGGCCAGTGGCTTTGGCATGTGTTACGTTTATTTGCTTGCAGCCGCATTGTGTTCTCTCCCTCTTCTTCCTAACCGTTTCGCCCAGGTTTCTGTTGCCCTTTTCTAAAAGTTATATGCTCGTTTTGCTTATAGTGTGCGGGTACAATGAATATTTGAAATTTACACCGGGGATAAAGCACACGACAACAGAGATATGTGCTATTAATACGTAAAAAGTACTTTGTCAATATATAATATCAAAGTGTTAATATTATAGTGTATTTTATGTGACACATTAGAGACAGTACAAACTTGACTTTGTTATGACCCTACATGTTCAATAAATCATAACAAAATATGACCCTAGTTTAGCAAATGAAAAGTAGCTCTATCATGACAAATTAAACAATTAAGCTAAAAACATCAAACTTATGACATAACATAAATTATACAAGATAGAAAACTATAAAGACTACTTTGCAGGGATTCGGAAAGAGTTAAATTTAATTAATACTTAGATAAAGCTCGCATACTTCTTGAAATGATTATGATAATTGCCCAGATGGAAATTTTAAATTGGCCCATTAAAGGCCCAGTAATGGCGATCAGTGGTCGACCGTGGTATGTCATCGTTCGCGCAATATTGGCAACGAAACACCAAATTACGTTGCACCAGTACTGGTCGTCGAACGTTGGCGCAACGATGGGCCAGTATTGGCTTGCAGTACTGGTTTTATTTTAATTAATTTTTCAATTTTTAACAATAAAAAATGGGACAGTACAATTAAGTACAGTTCAGTACAATTAACTAAATCGAAAAATATACTTCTGTTGTCTACCATGACTAGGCCAGAGTTGCTTTATTTGAATTGTTTGAAGAATAATCTGCCGTAAAAATGGCCAGTGCTGGGCTACACTAGGAAAACTCATAGAGTAAAATTTATTAGCATTCTAATAAAACTGGGATACTCTTGCTCAGATTTTAAATAATATAATTTATTTTATCTTTTTCATTAACATCTATACTAAATTTATTAGGCAAAATCATAAATTTAGTATAGATGTTAATGAAAAAGATAAAATAAATAATATTATTTAAAATCTCAGCAAGAGTGTCCCAGTTTTATTAGAATGCTAATAAATTTTACTCTATGAGTTTTCTTAGTGTAGTAATGGTTGCCGACCTTTGATTGTCAATACTGGCCCAGACTTAGGCTGTCTGAGTTATTGTGACAATGAACGGCATGCAAAAATAACCAGTATTGCTGTCGACTCACGACTGCCAATGCTGGTCTGTACTTGGGCCATTTATCATTTATGGCGGAATACTGAAATTTCCATCTGGGAAATTATCATATTATCATGATAATGTGATAGAAATTACATGAAAAATAATAATTAGTAATGATTAATAAATATCTTTGAATTGTAATCATTTTGAAGGTTATACAACAATAAGTATGAACAAAATTGATTATATCTTAAACTATACAATATTTATGCAATCATGAAATAACATCGTGCTTCTTCGTAAACATTATTTTCATAACAATATATTAATTTTTCATGAAAGTCGACTAAAACTTTCAACACATGAACTTCTTGACATTTAATGTTTTTTTATTGTTTCCCCATCACTTTGAAAATAACAGATGTAAAGGAAATCAATCGACGGAAAGAAGATTAACGAAGTACAGTTCATGATCTATACGGCAAAAAATGATTAAATAATACCTCGGTGGTCGCGTTACAGAATTATTATATAATAAATATTATGAAATAGAAAAAAATTGTTTTTACATTGAACCTGAAATAGTTATCAAGAAAAGTTTCATCTGAACTGTGAATTTAAGGACAAATCATTAAGATGATTGATGATAAACTACAAATGATAAAAATGCGGGTTCAAATTGGAAACTGAAACACACGTCATCTTTGAACTATTAAAAAAGAGATTATGAGTAGTATGCAAAATATGATATCAAAAATACTTCATTCGTTGAAGCATTAAGTAATTATATTAGATATTGCATCGTTTTGACATTATCATTTCAATATAAGATAAGAACGTGGATAATAATTTTTTCTGTTATGATTTTAAAGCCAAAATTTAAATTTACTTTAAAAGCTGTAGATATGTTTGTTAACTGAAATCTGACTAATATATACATTTTAAATATTCTTTTAAAAGTTTAAGAATATTTTTCTAATAAGATTTTTCTAATAAGTTTGTCTATTTTAATATATTTTAGATGTTTATATAGTATAATATTTATCAGCACACAGTAAATGAAAATGACGGACTTTGAACTGTACATTCAATTAATATAAAAATTATTACCAAGAATTAGACTTTCTTATCATGCTCTACATGATGTACACGAAATTAGCTGGCTTATGTAAAAAAACTTTTCCTGAAGTATTCAAAAACACACGATAAAATGAAAACCCGTTATAAACTATTCAAAAACCATTTCATATACATTGTAAATAATACAAGTTCATATAATATTTTAGCTATCTTTACTGATAACGAACCCATCATTTGAAATATTTAATTCCAACTAATATTATGTCGAAAATGACTCATTGTTCATGACTTAAATGGAAAAAAAGAAATATACATATTCCATTTATTCTAAATTTATTTAGACAAGTATTTTTTAAAGCTTATTTTAATTATATTGGTATAATGAAATGTGTACAATATCAAACACATTGTTAAATAAACAGGCAAAAAAAATTACGATACATTGAATTTGCTACCTTTACGTGGAAAAATATTTAAAGTGATTTTACTTAAAAAAGTATCACTTTTTCTTAAATATATGAAAATAAAATTGAATGAAAAAATTGTTCTATTACATAAGCAATTCTCTACTTCTTATTTATTTACATACGACATACATGAGCAGCAATTTTTTGAAAAGCCGAAAGAAAGAATCGTTGAAATGCTTATACTCTCTGCCATTGAAAAAAACATCAACAGTGTATATGTTACTTTAAATGAAATATATGAAAGATCGACCTATTTTATGATCATAATAACAGGCGTTGACTTTTTACACAGGCACAGATATTGTGTGTAAATAAATATGGTCTATTTGTGTTTCTACATTATTCTTTACGACGTTCTACAAATGTCAGAGAATCATTTTATTTTTCATTGAACATGTGAGTGAGAAATTGGATAACGAGTCGCCGACGATATATCACACTTACACACATTTAATAACAATATCAATTGTACCTTCGAATGCTGGGTTATCCATGTCGAACGATAAGACCGACGCTAAGAGAACAAAACGACTACCATCATTAACGGCGCAATGTTTTCCTCGCAACAGCGAATTTCTGACTGACTACGTTCTAATCTACACGCATTAAACAACATTATCTTCATGTTAAATCCCGTCTTTGATAAAAATGTATACTTCATTGATTATCAAAAACTTGATAATCAGTACTAATGATTCATTTTCATTTACAATATTTGGGTTTCCTTTTATTTATGTGCCTTATATTATTTTTTGATATTTGCATTTACACATTTGAACTTACATTCATTATTCATGAATTAATCAAAAAAAAAATTAGTATGTAAAGTATTAAAATTTTTACGCTTTAAAATATGATGATATTTGAAATATTTTTTTGAATATATTAATTATTGAATTAATATATTCTTACGTTTTTTGATTGCATTTACTAAAAACAAATATAATTATCAAATTAATTAATACATTATATAATATATTTATGAAAACAAAAATTTATTTTATTTAACATTATTATTTATGTATTCAATTTTGTAGATTAATACAAATTCCCAGCAAATGAAAAACAATTTGGAATTCGATATTGAAATTGTAAATTGGACAAAAACACAATTTGAACACCTTTCTTTGAATTGTAAAATATAGAATTTAATTGCAACCAATAAGAGTTCTGCTTTATTTCGAAAATATATTATATATTAAGGTAGGAGTAGCGTTAGGGAGCGTAATTTTAGGGTTCATAACTTAATTTACAGATAAAAATTGTATTATTTGATTTAAATATTCATGAATAGTTCAGATGAGTATTAAAATTTATTTCTTACATATAAAGTAAAAATGTGTAAGAAAACAGTATAATTCGACACACACAAAATTGAGGGCCCTTGTCGAAATAGCGAAAAAACGCTGGGTTTTGCACTTTGACTTTTGATAATTACGAAACTAAACGGTGAATTGTTTTAGTTGTTGGATAAATTCTTCTTTACTATAGGTAACGTGTTTATTTTAATTTTCGTTCAAATCTGACTATTAGTAAAAGAGTTATTTCAAAAATTGTATTTTTTCGGCCCTGTTTTCTATACTCATAATATATTTTTATTGCAACTTCGTTATTAAATTTATCAACTTTAATACGGTCAATGACTCTATAATTTTGACAATTCGTACATAAGTTTTTGTAGAATGAATTTATGAATTTTCTGAAAAATTTGACTATTTAGAGTTATCGCTACTCCCACCTTAATTGCATGAAATTGTTTCAAATTGTTCATATTGATGATATAAAATTAAATTAAACTTTTACAATTGAACATAATAGAGTTAAATTGTATTTCAAACTAAAAACTATTTTCTTATTGGTCGATATTTGATTATATTTAATACAACTAAAAAAATTCCTTCTAAATTGTGAATTGGACAAAAACACAAATTAAGTCAAATGATTTAAATTGATTAAAATGGATTTTCGTTTGCTGGGTTAATATCAAAAAAATTTCATATTATTTTAATCGTATAATTTAGTTTGCCTTAAATGTGTATATTGCACTTTCCGAATAAACTTTTTTAATGTCAAAAATAATTGGTTGCACTATAAATTTGAACGATTTTTTCCGGAAATTACATAACACCTTTTTAATAAACTAAAACTGTTACATTCTACCTGCAAATATTTATGCATAACTGCACATATATGTATAAGTATAAGTTAATCAGAAGTTTCGTGTACTATGTTGGATTGTAAAAAAAATTGAAATGGGTAAAACATGTAAAATGAATCGTGACGTTAATATCATCAGCTTTTCCTTTGGTAGGAAATCGTTGAGAAATCAGTATTTAATTGTGTTTATCGGAAGCATATCATGAATAAAGTTCATGTTGGTTGACTTCCTATTTTCATACATTCAAATTAAGTCGAATGTGTACCTCGACTAGCGTAATTACCTGTGCAAAGAAGTTTTACTGGATTTAAAGCCGCCATAAAAGTTAGGTAAAATGTCAGAACGTGAGACTCTGTTCATGTCGACATATGACCATCCATCTTTGACTGTATAGAAAAATCAGGCCGAGATCGCGCATCGTCCACGAACTTACATAAACCATTTGCTGGTTGACGCACGCTCGCGAGACGTTTTGATGGATGCTATAAGATTGCGAAGGAAATGTCGGTACCGCGTCGGCGCCTGCTTATTCAATGTGACAAAGAATGTCGTTTCACCAATTCCGACTTATCAATTGACTATTGATGCATAATTTTTATCTTGACTTTTTCCCGTTCATTTTTCTTCTTTTTCTTGTTATTAGTTATTATTATAGTACATTTATTATAATTTATTAACAGGTTGTAGGTCAAAGATAAACGAACAGGAATTATTAATAATTAAAAACCTTTAGTTTTTCATTGAGTTTTTTTTCAATTTTTCCATTAAAAAAATGAATAAAATTGTAACATATGTATTGGCTAAAAATTATATTGTATTCGTTAAAATATAATAATATGGAGGAAAAAGCACTTATTGTGTGTGTTTTAAAATTTAAGTTTAACTTGAGAGTATAATATATCTACGTTACTTTAATACGTAAATTATAATTTTATTTTGCATCAATTATGGGAATCATGTAACCTTGTCAAGTCGAAACAAGAAACATCATGTGCTGAATTATGAAATTATTATTATAATTGCAAATTGTATTATGTAAGATATCACAATGAATCCTTATTATCGATAATGAGGACATTTAATTTAATATTACCAGCTTTCTTTGAAAATATTGTAATTAGTTTATCTTTAGTTTATCTTTGCCGTTATGTGATTAAAATTACTAATATAACAATTAGTAATGCTACAATATTTCTTTAACTCTATGTAATGTGAAAAACTTAATGTGATAAATTTGTGTTTATATACATGTTAAATTAACTAATGTTATTGTCCAAACTAACAAAATTAAAAGAATTTATAATTATAAAACAACCAATCAGACGAAAATGAATAAAAATTATAAAAGCAATGTTGCAAAAAAGTACAAAAATAATTCCCCATTTTCAACTTTTTATAAATCGCGTATAATTGTTTTTCTTTATAAAGATCATAATATAGTTATGAACAGAATATTAAGAAAGTAAAAGACGCATAAAAAAGACACACAAAAAACATCGAGTCCCTATAAACGTGTAACTGAAATATTTCTTTTGTCCGTATCCGTATGACGTCTAAGAGTTCAAGCATAAAAAAGTGTTGCTTATGTAAATATCAATGCTTTATCCACGATATTGTTTAAAATGAATATATTTCGTTGCACTGAGAGAAAAATATATAAAAAATTACTAGACTCTGTAGCAATGTCAGGACAAAACAAAGTATTATCAAAAAAGTACTAGACACTATAAAAAGAAATGTTTCATTTTAAAACACTTAGACGTTTTATCCAATGTTAAAAAGATAGGTTAAAACTTAAAACACTTCCAAATGTTTTAAAAACTGCTACAAAAACGTTTAAATTAAAACATTTGTTCTTCCTGTGGACTTTTACGTAATAATTGCTGTGTTTTCAAAAAGATTTAAGAAAATGTTATCAAATATTATTAAAAATACATTTATTAATACTAAAAAGTCTAGTAATTTTTTAATACTATTTTGTTTTGTCCTGACATTGCTACAGAGTCTAGTGATTTTTTATATATTTTTTCTCTTAGTGTGAAAATATGATTTCAATTCAATTGATGCTTGAGCAAAGGCTATTGGCAACGTTATCCACAAGCTTTGAAACGTTTGCTGCATCATATTGTAATAATATCCTCTCCGTAAAAAGATATCCTGAAGAATTATTGAGGTCAGCTTGTCTGATATATCAAAATTATGTTAGAACATAGACATTGAGGAAATGCTTAGATAAAGGCTATATTCAGACAGTTTAAAATACTCACGACAGATATTCCGTATTATACTAATTGCCCGACACGAGGTTGAAAAGCCGCACGAAACAAATCGACGACTATTTTGAATATATACAATATAAAATCTGACATTTGTTTTGGTTGAATAATGACCGTGAACTTGGTCACTAGAATCTTTTAATCAAAATCACATCATCCTTATGAAAAAAATTACATTGAGAAGTCGAAAAACTGATTTCAAATAAGTACAGAATTTTTTTTTGATTTTTTATTAATATTGTAAATTTTGGTTTGTGAGAGAAAAATGAAAATAATTTAGTTAGAGTTGATTAACAAAAACTTACTTTATGATTTGTGTTAGATGAAATGTATATTATTCGTATGATCATTTTTGTATAAATAGTCTGGTTTTTCTGCATGCAGTCTTTGTGTGGCATAATAAGATTACATTCCTAGAGACTGGATACGCGGAAAGATACGTGAGAGTCGACACCTTGTCTCGCGCTGAAAATTCGCCCGTTCTTTTGCCGCGTCAAGGACACGACACCACTTATTACGCGATAGGCAGATTATAATTACACCCACGCGTTTCGCGAAACACGTAGGTGATGATTTCATAGCGCGTCGTGGGCTTCTAATTGACGTGATTTGTTCGTGCCGTTCGATAACTGCGATATTTCAGAAAAACATAACCACCGGCGAACACCTACCTGTCGCGTTCTCAAATGCGCTTACAACACATGTGGCAGTTTAATGTGACGCGACTTTCTGCGTCGATCAATTTTTTTTTCATTTTTACTGCGACGAACATGGTCGTATCGAGCCGCAACTCGCTTTACATTTTTCACAAGAAAAAGTTCAATTATTCGAATAATTAAAAGGGACAACTTGCGACGAAGCATGAAAATGACGTTTCTTTGTAGGTTGTGATAATTTACCGAAGAAAAAAAAGAAGCTGAATTGTATAATTTAGTTTGCCAGAGAAATATTTCAAGTTTTCTTAATAAACTTGTGATGGCGAATGAATGATGGTCAAGATAGTTGCCAAACTTGTCAAGAGGTATGAAAATGAGTATATTTGCAAGTTGCGATTATTTGTGACGAAAAAGTTGAATTGTATAATTGATTTTATCAGTAATATATTTCAGGTTTTCTTCAGAAACTTGAAATATATTGAAAAATAAGTTCAATAACAAGAAATTGAAGATTTTTTTGAAGATGATTCAAAAATAAATTCATCAGAATTACAATTATTATATAATATTATATTCATGATAAGGAAAACGATCTTTTGTAAAACTATCTTATTTTAAAAAAATGTAAATGAAAGAAAGTAATGTATATTTATTGCAAACAGAACAAAGCAGAAAAACACAATATCTAGACAGTACAAAAACTCAATGCAAGTAATATGTTTCTCCAGTTTATTAATTTTTTTATGTAAAGTTTTATTGACTACTGTATTATTTTGACAAAAATAATGTAAGTTTGGTTAATAAGACTAAGAAAAACCATAAACTCCGTCTTACAAATTTCACAAACATATTTGAACGTATAAATATAAATCGTAATTTAAAAAATTTTGGTTTTTTTCATTGCGTTATTATTACATTAATATCGGTACAATTATTTCTTAAATCTAAACGCATATTATTCAGAAAAAGAAGGAGTGCAAAATCGATTTTTGCATGTATCCATGAGGCACTGAGTTGATCTAGTAGTGTAGTTTTATTCGCACATCAATGTCGACTTTTATGATGTACTTATGAACACTTAGCAGCTGGATATTCATACATTAAAACAATCCGTTTACCCGTAACGATGGACTCGCTGAATTTTATAATAATGTTATGAACATCGATAAATAGCAAGATTATATATCATCATACTATACCATTGCTGATTACCTCTTAAAGATTGCGCAGTGAAGTAATTTTTCATGAATTTGATATAACTATAATATATTGCAATATTTATGACAATTCATATTGCCAGTTTATTTTAACCATATGTTACTTTATTTATTTATTTATTTTTTCAAATTATTTTACTAATTCCCGTAATTGGTATTTATATCTTATATGAAACTTATTGATTGAAAATCGCTATATTTGTAACAGATGCTTACAAATAATTAACACATTTCCAGTTAATATTTTTATTTTTTTTATTATATTATCTTCTACGATGTTGTACATATAAGTAATATTTACATGTAAGCTTTTGGCTATATAAAAGTTCCCGCCGTAAGAGTGTACAATTATTATTACACACTGTAGGACGTAATATTAATTTTCATCAATATTTTAAAATTAAAAGAAAACGGAAACGAGGGAGAAAAGAATAAATAAAAGACGAGCTGATAAAAAGATTACTATGACATTGTACAAAAATCGTGTGAAACAACTAAGAAAATTATTTGTTCAGGACTATCAGTAAGACAAGCTTCATTCATTAAGTAACAATCAATGAAGATACGACAAAATCGTGTTAACTTTATCGTAAACCAATGGAAAGTTGTTTTTATCGCAATGTTTATATCTTCGACTAGTCCGAATAAACGGAAAAACTTGAAAATGGTACAAAAAATGGGGAAAATATTTTTTAAAGTAAATATTCACATATATATATTTACTTATACGCTATAGATATATACGTTTTTATGTTTTTAGTTTTGTGTATTAACACTGAAATGCTAAAAAAAAAAAAAAAAAAAAAAAAAAAAAA
>JABFPJ010006700.1:0-10642 GCA_022817425.1 Gryon sp. ZL-2020
CTGTCAATAATCAACAAATCAACTCTTTTGAAGATAATGACAGTTGTCAATTGTCAAAATACATTTTTGACATGAAATTCGGACTCAGTGATGCCAAAAACATAGAAAACCATGTAAAGTTCATTATTTTTTCTTTGCTATCATCGTTTTTTGTTGAAAGCCAGTATACGCTGGCTTCCCGCCCTGTAAGGGTTAAGGAAAAAAACCAACCAAATTGATACATTCATACCATAACTTTTGAGTTATTAAAAATTTTCATTCAAATTATTTTATTTTTGTTAAAATTAAGGAATTAAAGTATAAGATGTCATGCTATTTCTCTTTCATTTCGCGTTCCGTGTATGTAAAAAGAAGATTATAATCTAACTTTGCAGCTTCTTTTATCTTTGTTATAACAAAGATAAAAAAAACTGCAAATTTAATAAACTGTATTACTGCAAAAAAGTCATGTAAAAAAAGTGATAAAGTAAAGGTAGAGGTGATTGAAAAAAAGACACAACTGCTGCTAAAATTCATGTACATCATCTTTTATGTGTGTATATATGTATATATAGATATTTTTATATTCAACAGTAACATCACAGTAGCTTCATATACAATAAACTCCTTTTTATTTATAATCATTTCATTGGCTGCTTTGACGTTTGTTACCACGCGAAAGCAACACGACGAGTGTCAGAAACTTTAGTTCTGTATATGTATATATATATATTAAAAAAAGCATATTTTAGCATAATAATGCAGTTCAATGAATATATCTTCAGAAACAAAATTCTGCACAAAAAAGTATAAAGATATGACATAGAAATCTACTTAGGACTTTTTCAGAATTGATGTACATCTTAGTTTTTTATATTGGAATAGTTATTTTTACAGATAGAATGTGGTGTTTTTATAATGATTAGACTTAAACCAATGGAAACTCCTAAATAGACTTATATAATCATAATCTGATATAATTTTTTAGTTTGAAATTTGTTTACAGAAGTAACGTTTTTTAATTTAGTAACATTAATCCTTAGACTGAACATAAAGCGTGTTCACAAAATGAGGAACGGACTTTTAGACATCCGACTTATTTATCTTACTAATATTTTATTTACAATTACAATAATTCTCATTCAAAATGCATATTTAGAAATAAATAATTGTAATGCGATATCAATTTATATGCCAATCACATCATAGAAAATACTGAAATTTTATTATATTTCTGTTTCATTAAATTTTAATTTGTCATGAAAATACTTATTAAATTAAGAATTTTATTAGTAAATACAAAACAAGATTATTCTTTTAATAACATTTAAATTAAAAAGATTAATAATATAATAATAAAGTGGAGTGAAAGAGTAAAATAATAAATAGTAAAAAATTAATCTTAGAAAATGTTTAACTAAAACGAAAACTGAAGGTATAAAATTGTAATATTTTGTTGATATTTATAGATTTTTTCTTAATTTTGCCGAAAAATATGACAGAGCTGAAAATACACGACGATTGATATATTTGTTTATACAAAATACTGTATGAAACAATGATGCACAAAAACGTAAAAAAGTTAAAGTTCGAACACTCGTCTTTGATGTTTCTCGCGACATAATTTAAAGAATAATTTTGTTTCTATGTATTCATATCTCTGTCACCAAATGCATCCGATACTCTTAGATAACACAACTCTCCGCGCGTGAATTTGATATACAGTAGAACCTGTGAAGAGTCCACTTTTTCTGTCCTTTTTAACCTGCAAAGAGTCCACTACTGTTATCTTTTTTTCTTCATATTAAAACATAGGTTAAAAAAAGAGAGAAATAGTGGACTCTTCACAGTGTAAACAAAGACACAAATATGGATTCTTCACAGGTTCTACTGTAATTATTCTTTGTTTGGTAAACCGTTTGTCTATGCTTCATGTTCATATAGTCTTATTTGTTAATACACGTATTTTTATACAGCTGAACAATAGACGGCTGGAGTTGATCGTAGCATTTATTTTAGCTGAATGAATATCAGTGGTTCCAGGTTACAAATCGCACTAAGTCATTTCTATCATTCGTTGACAATGCCCGCATTGCCGATCAAAAATATCCTCTTTATCATTTTTTGTTTAATTTGTAATTTTTGTAATACCTTATATCAAGTTGTCAAGGCGCTTGCGTTTACACAATTTTTGTTTTTCTTTCACTTTTCCTTTCTTTGGTAATTTCATTTTGATATTCTTCGCGGTATTCTTTGAAACACAACTTTGTAAAATGCTGTTGCTTTTTCAAAGTAAGCTTAAAAAAGATATAACTTACTTACGTTGAATCTGAAACGCCTTGCATATGTCTTTTTGTTCTTCAAAATCAAATGAAACTTTTGTTTCAATGTTTTTTCTTTTGAATTTCTCAAATCTTGACAAAAATTGACCTCCAATTTGTTTCTAAGCATTTCTTTTGAGACGTTTCGTTTTTATAAATAAAAGAAAAAAACAAAACAAAATTCGTTATCGCTAAGCTTTTATATGAAAATAATGTCATAGATAAATGTTTAATCATGACCTAATGAACTTCTAATCGAATTGATTATTGAAGATTATGATCTTTTCTGGTGCTTTACTTGTTGCAGAAGTTTTGACATTATTTACAGATGCAAAAGCATTCCTTTAGATGATGTTTTGTTACTTATATATTTTTCTTTTTTTTTATTAAAAAATTGAAAACAAACATTTTAACAAATGCATGCCTGGATCAATTATAAAAACGATATACTTAAATTATATTTACTTATCGTCTGTTGTTGTTAAAAAATGAATATTATTTGTTACTATTTATGTTCTACGCTACTTATAAAATACTTGTTGGTGATGCATCGACGGCCGGTGGAAGTTTGGACGATCTTTTGTTGAGAAATAAGTTGTACTTAATAAGTAATCAATTATAAACAAATACTTCTAATTTGTAGAATAAGTAGGTCACGTGACGTAAATACGGTCATATAACCTGAAATCACATCATGTGATCTATATAAAGCATCGTTATGCTATGCGCATCGTTGTGCGCATACACGTGGCGACTTTTAGCCAATTACAGCGATCAATTTGTAATCAACTTCATGTTATATAACTATAATTTCAACAAAATTAATTCAAATACAGCCCACTTTCGAACAGTCCGTATGTTTCTCTTTCTATCATTATACATATTTATAAGAATATAAGGATAGAGTTATCGGACTATTTGGAGGTTCAACTGTATTCTTCTTTGTTTGCATAAAAAATAATAATAATATTAATGTACATTCCACCGACAGTTCTTGCGGATATACAACGATTCACAAATTCAGTTTCATCCAGCCATTTGTCTGAACAATAAGACACTTAACAGTTCTTATGATTCTCTAGTGAACAAAGTCACACGAATCAAATTTAAAGTCCTTTTTATCATTTATTTCGCACTTAAACTTACACGAGTGCATTGCTGCAAATAAATTTGGTATTATACACGAGCATCAACGCACATACACTTCTATACAAACATCCACCATAATTATTTACGCAACGAAAAGGTAAAATATATATATCATTTTTATACATACGTAGCATAGTAGGATAACACGCTGGAAAATATCAGTCGCATTTACAAAGGGAAACGTCTTCGAATTTTTCGGTTAACATTGGTACAATTCACACTATATTATTAATTATCTCACTGAGAAAATGAGTTTCATTATATTTGCATCTAAGATAATCATAAATCTACACGTTAAAATAAACGTTAATATTAATTTAGATTCAGATCTCTGCACTGTTAAGATTAATAAAGGTTTTTAATTATCCTTAAATAAAAGAAGTTAAATCTTATCAATCAATCAAAATTTATCTAGATACTATATATAAAATCATTTTATCAGTGAATTGAACATTGACAACGTTTTATCAACTGACCGCCGTGATTAACATTCAGAGAAACACATCTTTGACGATAACAATAGTTTGAGAAATTATCGTTTGGAACGACGATTAACTGCCAAATACTAATATTATAATTCGTCTAATCACATTAATTTAAAATTAAATTCCATACTAACAGAATACATTAAATAAATATAGATTTAGGTCCTTATTGTTATATCTGTGGTGCTGAGGAAAAACTAGTTAAGTGTATATGAAATCTCTATATATTTAAATGGTTTTTTCTCAACACTAAACATATATTATAGTGTTTTTTTAGCTGCAAACATTAGATTTCAGTTGATAAATTGATTGGCAATCAAAATTAAATAAAATAAAAATTGACAATGAAATTGTTGAAAATCAAGGCGATGAATTTGATTAAGTTTATGCAAATTAATATTAAATCTATAGGACGTTTGATATAGTTTGAATCGGATTAAAATGTAGCCATACGGTATTCAATTTATTGTCATTGTCGATAATTAATGACTGCAAATGTTATCAGTAAGCAATGATTTATCGTCACCGTGACATATCAAATTTCCCTCAGTGTGTCACGTCAAATTGAACCTTTAATTCTAAGAGGATCAGTCGACAACATAAAAGCACGAAAAAGAAAGGGGAAAAAAAGATAATCAAAAATTGTTCCAAAGCAATATTTCTGAATTGCGAAAGGAATTTATTGCAAAATGAGTAATGATGTTTTTTGGTCTACTTTTGTTGTTTCTTTTGTTCTCGAAAATCCTCGATATGTTTATTTGTAAATTCATCATATGATTAATCAACACGCGTAATCTCCTTAAAATTGAATCGAACTCGAAGAACAGACTGATCGTCGCAAACGACAATCTTTTTTTTTTGTTTCTTTGTAATTTTTTATTTGCTCTTAATATAATCTCTTTCTCCTTCTCCTATTTGCTCTTGTTAGTATTATTATTTATTATTTCTTTGTATTTTTTTGTTTGTTCTTGATAAACATTCGGAAAGATTAGTTTTACAAAAAATTACGCAATTTTCTTGCCACAAAACTGGATTTATCTGTTGTTTCTTGTTGTTCTCTGTTATCATCTTTTTTAGAATCTCTGACTTAGAGTATTGAAGATACAAAATCTACGATAGAAAACCAAAACAAACCCCAAATACTTTTTTTATTGAACCACACACTCAACATCAACGTTCATTTTTACTTGTTTAACATTAATCACCGTTTAATTATAGATTACTTATATTATTGTTGTAATGTTTTTTTCTTTTAATTTATTATTTCAATCATTAACACATGAAATGTATTGGGGATTATTTGTGCCATGTAATAATAGGTCTTTACATTATTATTATTTATATATTTATATGAATACATATTTTTATGTAGATTGTCATGTTTGGCCTTCCTTCAATTTAAGGATACCTGTTATATACTGTTATATACTTCGACGAAACTTCATTCAATATGGCTGATTTGAACGAACAGTTTTCGCACCCTGAATCAGTTCATCTTTTCTTGGGCTATTGGTTTATGTTCTTAAAGAAACCTTACTTTCTTTTTTCACGCGAATATAACTCAATAAATATATTTTTTATCAACATAACACGTTTTTGATCGATGCAGTATATGTTTTAAAAGGGATTTCGCGTGTTTTTTCCTAATTTTAATTTTTATACATGAATTTACAAGATTTAATGAATTACAATAATATTTAATAATAATAAATTATATGAAAAAACATAAAATGTTAAACCGTTTCTTGGCATATGAAATTTAGTGGAATGCAACAAACAGGTCTTTTCAAACGATACAGATAATCACTTATTTACTTCATATTGCTCAGTTTACTTCACTCTTTTTTCCTCTATTGAAGGATTTGTATTAAAAAAATAGAATCATATTTTGTATCGTTCTTAAACATGACATTTATTCTTTTTGTTGTTTTTTTTTATTTAGCTTTATTTTTTTTGTTACTTCAACTCCGCAAACAAAGGTTGAGGTATGAAATGTTTGTTCACATGCTGACTGACAAGGAAGCCCGTCCGTGTTTCACGATGAATTACAACACTCGACGGATGTTTTATGTACGTGAACTTGTTCAAGTTTTGGCCTTATAACTAAATCTAAAACTAAATATTTTGTTTTATATATAATATATATGTTTAATTTTGTGGATCTTATCTACATTACGAAAATTGTACATGCCTTAGTGTCCGACGTTAAAGCTTTGCCCAAAATAAACATTAATGTCTAGAATTTTACTTTTGTTTTTATACTATTACAAATTCCCATAAATAAAATTGTTATCACGTTGAGAAACATTTTAAAATGCTTTTAATGTTGAAAGGAATACATTTAAACTCATAAATATGATATGAATTTATGTAATTGAAATAGTTTAGACTAATAGAAAGTATGCAAAATTGTTCATCATCAACAATCATTCTTTCACGAAAAAATATTCCTTAAAATAATAATAATACAAAAAAACATTTTAAACAATTCCTACATGATAAAAAATGTTATTTATTCAAATTTCAGTTAACTGTAGCCATCAATGTTTCTTTTGAGTGTTACACGGTATATAGTAATACGAATTCACGTCATTTAGATAATCGAATGATTAATGAAATCAAACGAACTGACGAAGTGCTTGTCACACACGTGGCCATAGTATGAACGGCAACGTATTTTTTTAACTTCCTTTTTTAAACATTATTTTGCTTGATCCGATTAGTTCGGAGATTATACGACAATGTGCTGTATATGTTTCTTGATCATTTCGTCCTTTCATTTTTTTAGTTTTTCCTTTTGAATAACTGACTGAAATAGCCTTATCGGCAGTGTCAAAGTGGGAATGAATTGAGCTTATACTTACACGATTGGCCACGTGTGATTGGCGATTAAGCTGCTTTTATTTGAAGCTTTTATTTTTCTTTCTTATCTCTGTGTTAATTGTAAAGAATCATAGTACTTTCAACGCTACATACTTTTTGCGCCGGACAAATTGTCATTCCAGGTGTTATGGAAGGGACATTTTTGAAGATTCGCAAAATCGAACAAAACTCACCACTTAGAATAGCAGTTTGTACAATTCTGTTTAAAATTTTGTTTGCTCGTTTTTGTTTATTTATGCGTTGTATTCAATTATATTTAATCATACTTTAGCTCAACGTATGTACACTCATCTTGCAAAAAGAACTCGATCGCTCATTAAAAATGTAATAAAAAAATTTTAAGTGTCGTCGTTTACAATATGTTGTTCTTTTCTTTTTTTTCTTTTCAATTCGAATTTTGAACTACCTCGTATAAAAAACGACACCGACGAATAATTTCGAGATTAATTTCGAATGTTGTTGCTACTTTTGCTGACACGCTTACGTGCAATTATATTGCAGCTATGCAGGCGGTCAGGAATTGTAACATTCGGATTTCAAATCATCGAATGATCCTTTTTTTAGTTTCGACTTTTTAGAATGCGTCGGATTATTATGTTTTATATTAATATTATTCTTTCTTTTTTTTATTATTAATGATGTTTAATTGTTTAATTGAATGGTTGGTAAATGAATAAGAAATGGCAACGGCATATAAAAACAAAAGACTCCATAAACACATTGATTAAGGTCCGCAATCTAAGCTGTCCTGGTTCTTTACTTTGGTTTCGTAGGCCTGTAGAAAGTCATCAAAGTTCCTGTAAATTCCAGTATTTGCTTGGAACATCAGCGTATCGAGGATCTTTTCATTCTTGATAGCTTTGGATGGCAATACGATCTGGAAAAACCAATTTCGTAAATTAGTTGTCAACATTTTGTTAAATTCATTTCAACTCTTTATTATTATTATTTATGTACATATTTTATTTAACAAAAATCTTTATAAATACAAATGTTTTTTTAAAAAGTGTTTTCTTTTATATGAAATTTCGATTTGGAAATAAATAATTAATAAGCACTGAAACAGTTTAATGTTTAATGTTTTTCGTAGCATAAGATCGATAAGATACACAATACCCAGTACGGTTTCACGAAAAATCTATTGGGTCATGAAGAAACAAAAATAAAGGAGATTAAATTACTGTTTGTTCAAGCATCTTCAATATCATCTTCTTGATTCTCACTTTTAAACACAATAAAATAAAATAATTACAAAACAGCTGTTGGCATCCAAATCATCTCTTATTAAATTTCAAATAAAGAAAACCCAACAAATAAAACTAAAAAAATATGATTTGAAGACTGTATTATGTTATAAACGTTGTTCTTTACCTTGATTAATTCATGTGGAGTTATTCTATGCAACTTCAGATCTCGGCTGAGTCGTTCCATGGTACATTTGAACTCAAGTTTAGCATCAACTTTGGACGATTGCGATTGGATCTTGTGCTTAGTCCAGGCTAACATTGCCTCAAACTTCTTGATCTCGACAATGCTGAGTTCACGGCACATGATCATTTGCACCATCGATTCACTCAGCATTAAAAAGTCTGGACACTCGAAAAGCTGGTATGCTCTGGGGTCGATGAATTGCAGAATCATGTTCACAAGTTCCATTGCCGACTGATAACGCCAGTAATAACTTTCGAGTGCACACAGCATTACGCAAACAACTTCGATTCGTAAAAACTGTTTTGCGTGATAGAAACAGGCCTGCAGAAGATCGGGAAGGTCGTAGTGTTCGGCGGCGCAAATCAGACCTGGAATGTTGCTGCACGTAAGCGGACAAGACCCGGTGTGAAGATAATCCAACAGAATTCGAAATGTCTCTGGATCGAATTCTTTAATTACAAACTGAAAAAACAATTTTTTTAAATTAATAATCAACTTTATTTCATGATTTAACATTTCCTTGTCTAATTTTTGAATTTAAGTTTTAATAATAAAAAGGATTGAAGTTAACTTTTAAACTGTAATTTTATATAATTTTTGCAAATTGTTTATTACTTTTATTTTGTATTAATACAAATTCATTTCGTTAGTACAAAAAAAATTGATTTTACTGATTTTAAAAGCTTTTTTTCACTCACTTCAGTCTGGGCTAGTTTGTTTCGGTCCACCTTTTGTGAGTCCGCGCAAACACTCAATCTCGGAACAGGCAAAGCCTGAGCCGCTCTTTCTTTTTCTTTAGCTTCTTTATCTGAAATATTGAAAGCCAATCAACTCAAAAAAATAAAATAGTTGGAAATTTAATTTATAAACGATGTGGCATAGTTCTGCTTAGATTTATTATATTGAAAAGCTTCGAAACATTTCATATAATCTGAATTGCTTTTACTACATGACTCAATTTTGATTAATTATAGAAAATCATATATAATTTTTCATTTTTCATTTTTAATGAAATAGATTTTTTTTCCTTTTCAATAAATTTGAAATCTTAAGCAAGTTAGTTGTTACAAAATTAAATACCTAAGTAAAATTGTATATATGATTCCATACATTGTTTCTGTATATAAAGTCATATATGTAACCATACACACTTTTTTACTACTACGGTAAATTAATTTGATAATGACAGAATTTCAGTAGGACACTAACTACTGCAATCCTGCGAGCTAGTCCACCGTTTTCGATCCTCACTTTGTAGTGTGTCGCGCTTTCGGGTGCTTTTCTGTGGCAGAAGGACGGCAGTGAAAGATTCCAGTCGTGAAAATGCTCGCCTCATCATCGGTGAAGATGGCACACTTTTGGGCCTAAACATATCAGAACCAGTATCTCACAGAAATCGCAATGCGGCACTTTTTAAGGTTCGGAGTTATATGAAATGAGGGATACCAAGACAAAAGTTGAAACATTACATTTAAAAAACTAGAAAGAAAAAAAACACACAATTATATAATAATTTTGAAAGCTTATTAAAATGTGTGTACATTATATGTAATGCCATAATTTCGTTCATAATTTTGACAAAATACAATAAAAGCTCCATTTTTACGTGCTAAAATTCCAATCGTGCTAAAATATATATTGATAATTTCAGAAAAATGTATATTCAGTTATACAAATACCCAATGAAAATATGAGAATGAAAATTATTTGCAATCGACAATTCATTTATACCAGTTTAAAATTAGTTTCAGTTGAATATAATAACGAAATATTCCATGAAATTGATTAGTAAACTCTCATGCTAACATATAAAGTTTGTAAAATCTTTTCGAAAAGGTATATAATGTATGTTACATTATATTAAATTATGAAATTAATTAGTGTTATCAATCAAGAAAAGTAGATAAAAAGGGCGGGTTCTAGCTCACTCGAAAATTTTCTAAGTCCCATCGGGAGCGGTTGCGGATTCTGGCTCAGAGCGAAATTTTTCTAAGTCCCATCGGTTGAAGGTCACGTACTTTCTAATTTTTTGTGTATGACTGCTTGCGTGTAATAAATTAAAGCGGTTTTTTCTGATCAATCAAAAATATCTAAGTTCAATTGAACCTATGTTCTGAATGAAGGTCAATTTTTTAACATATTATAATTACATAAGTTTTTTTTACAATATTTATGAAATCATAGATGACATCAATAGCACTATGAAAAATTGATCTTAAAATACTTGTTTGAAAAGATGTATTTGCATATTATTAGTATATTGTGCAACTAGTGGGAAAAGTTGGCGATTCCACGAGAGTGTGATATGACGTCACGAGCGAAGCGAGTGATGTCACACACTCTCGTATGATCGACAACTTTTTCCACAAGTCGCACACGATATTTTTTCCAACA